>JAUMHB010026853.1:7577-22199 GCA_032359685.1 Pittosporum tobira
AAAAAAAAAGTATAGGGATTTAAGCAGAAAAAAGATTTAAATTAAATTAAATATAAACAAACAAATAAATAAATAAAGATCAAAATAAATAAATAAATGTTTACTCACGATTAAAACAAAACATATTTATTAAAAACTCATCTGGATCAGGGGTGAAAAAAAGTCGAATCGAGTCGAGTATAACTTGCTCAGATTCTGCTCATATAATTTATCAAACTTGAAATGGAGTTTGTGTAAGGCTCATTTAACTATCAAGCCGAACACGAATACGAATCAAGCCATACATGATTGGTTTGTGTTGTAGGGGCAGTCTTGTTTTTTGGTTTAAATCTGTTGACATTACAACACAAGAATGAACTTCAACAGTGATCAACTCTATTTATGAACATCTGAGTTAAACAATTTTAAAATAATAAATATGTATCAAAATATCAAGATCCCAAATAAATGATTTTCAAAGTCCTTTCACAAATAATTTTCATATAAAAATGAAAATCTCAACTGTGTTCGGGAGTACTAGATGTTTTGAGTCTCAGTAAAGTCATTAGCTGATCAAATTTAAGGGAATACATGATCTTGTGTCACTGATTTAAGGGAAGACATGATCTTGTGTCATTTATAACCAACTAGGCCACTATAGTTGTGAAGAAAGTAAAAACTTCAGAAACATTTTTAAAAGAATAATAAGGATTTTATGAAAAACAATGATAAAAGCAAGGAAGGCAAAGATCTACTAGGCAATAATTGAATATCAATAAACCAACAAATCAAACCGAAAAGGAAAAAGAGTAAAAACAATATTTCTATGTCCTTTTCATGTAGTTAACAGGTATGGAACATTTGTAAAACATATTTACTTAAACCGTTGATTCAAAAGCCCATGAAAAACTAAAGGGCTCCGATTTTGATCAGCTTGCAGAAATTTCCAATGTCCAAAATAATATGCTGCTGTCTACGGCTGTAGTCCAGTGTTTGAACAAAACAAACCCTGGTTTTAGATTTAACAACTCTAAGGTCCATTTAATCTCTGGGGACATAATGTACACCACTGGCTTGCCAAATAGGTGGCCAGGTAGTGGCATGGCCATATCTAAAAGAAATACAGCAATTAACTCAAACAAAATAAAGACGAAACTATTGAAAGTTGAGCCAATTTATTGACATTAAGAAAATAGCATATAAAAGCAAGGCCATGTACCATTCTTTGACTTGAAAGACAAATAAGGCTGTAGAAAAAATAAAGTGTAAGCTTTTAGTTGATATCCATAAGTTAAATAACTTTGGTACTAATATTTTAAATGTGCTTATAGGCATTTCTTCAAAGTAGTTGTAGCAGAATAGGAAATTAAGTGATTGATGAGAATCTCCCAATGTGGCGCAGGAAGAGCATTAAAGCTGAATATTTTGGAACGTTTTCCAAAAAAAAAAATATTCATTTTGATTATCAAGCAAACTATAACCCTTAATTTTTTACATGCTTCAAAACTGCATTTGGATCATACATGATTGTTTTCAATTCTATTTGGATGGCTTAAATAGATTCTCTATTACGAGGAAAAAAAAAGTGGAAGAGAGACTCAAACCAGTACTAGACAAAGAGACTACAAATTCAGAATTAAAAAGGTAGCGATACCACTGAAGTCTAAAAGTGAGCTTACTATATTCAGAATTAAATAAATATTTCTAAATGTGTTATTTAAATGTCTTAAATCATTGAATGATAACAGCAATGGTACTGAATGTCTCAATCCATTGAATGATACTAACATCGCATAAATAACACCAACTTTGTGAATGATAATAGTGGCTGCATCTAGAGAATTCAATATAGAAAAACATGGTTATGGCAACTATAGTTGTTTTGGGGCAATAAAATGGTGACATGGCAAACTTTTATTAATGAAATTGGTTAATAAAAGAAACCGTCAATAGTTCATCTCAAAATTACGTCTTTTTGGCAGTTGGCCACTAGTTGAGGCAGCTCAAAACCATGATATCACATTTATGTGATCCAAAAACAGTAAGCAGCATCTCAAAGAGTTAGAGCCCATTTGGGATTGTGTTGCGTTGTCTTAAAAGTAATTTTAAGTCGAAATTTTATTTTTTTTTGGTGTTTTGTTATCATCTAGAAGTACTTTCAGATTATAGATATTTGGGCTCCAAAGCGCTTTTGGTAGAAGCTGAAAATTTGTGCTTTTTAAGTGTGTTGGAACCAAAAATTAAAATGATTTGATCTATATGGAAAGTTGCTCTTAAATTGTTTAATGTGAAATTTTTATTTTTCAAAAGTACTTTTATCTTTATTTGACTAAACACTTTCAATTTTAATTTCTAAAGCACTTACTAAAAGCTCTATTACAATGCAACACAGTGCATTCCCAAATGAGGTATAAAGCATATTAGCACACAATTCAACAATATGTAAGCCAAATGAAAATCATTCAGAAAAGTAGAATTCATGCCATAAACAAGAATTCATATCATAATGTTGAACAAAAATCACCAACCTCAACAATCTGATGTGCAGTTTCCATATCACAGGCCGACATCTCATGATACTGAGCTGATCAAAGTACTATTTCCTCCACTGGTCACGAATCATCTGAGGAACTGCCACTAGCCTCCTCAACCACCTCAAATCCTCTCCTCGTCTTCAATTGTCAACTCCGCCAATATCCCTCTTCCAACAACCCCACTCTCTCCCAAGACAACATCATTCCATCCTCGGTTCTCAATTAAAATCGTATCCCGGCAAACCCAATCTCTCTTCCCCATTAACCAGCATTTTCCCATTTTGTCTCTCTTATTCCTCTTCCTCATAACCTAACCCTTAATTTAGCAACCCAAGCACAATTCGCTCAACAATAGCAGTACTTCTGCAAATATTACTATCAATATACCAAATTTCGGATTGTTTGATGTGCTTGGAGGGCTTTGAATTTGACTGAGTCAAAGGGTTTGCAGAGGTCCGTTTGTTGAGCCAAGGGATTTCAATATTTATTTGTGGCATTTCCACAGGCGGGTAGTGCGCATCCGTCTGAGTGGATGGCCAGCAACAGAGAAATGGGGTAAATAATTAGGTCACCCACGGCATGATGTTATTGTCGTCAAATAAGTATAAGCAACAGAGAAAATGCTTGAATTGGAAAGTAGGAGTTCGTAGTTAGGTGGACGAAGTTCTTGGATGAGTTGGGTAGGTAACTGAAGGTCGTTAAAAACCAAACGGATGAAAAGTAAACTCGCATAAAATGAAAAGCCTTACGAGTTGACTCGACCAATTAGGGTTTGCATGATGGACCTTACGAAAGTCAGGCTCCTTTCATCTCAGAAAAAATATTTTTAAACAAATTATTTTTAAATATTTGATATTCAAGTCAAAAATAAAATTTAAAATTTAAAATAAATTTGGGAGTATAATAATATTTAATTTTTAAAATAATAATCATTTTATTGTAATTATTATAATATATTCTAATTTTCTTAATCAGATTAAATTAAATTCTGACAATTAAAGCTTCATTTAATTTTGTAAGTTAAAACTTCAACTTTTGTGGGGAATAATTTAATAAAACAGTAGTTATTCATATTTTTACAAATAAGAAATTCGAAAATTTTATGTATATAAAGAATATTAAATTATTTATATATTTTGAAAAAAAAATAAATATTTTTAATTTAAAATAAAAAATTAAATTATTATGAAAAATGAGAAAAAAAAAAAAAAAAAAAACAGAAAATTCACTTATGAATTTGAAAGGTGACAAGTCGACGAATTAAGGTAAAATGTAAACGTAGCAATTGTACTTTCAAAAGTCATTTTAGAGTATTTCCTAAAGTAAATCAAGTTTGACACTGAAACAAGTTTACGAAATTTGAAACCTTTAATTTTAAGCAAAATGATAACGACGGCCGTGTTCTTTACCGTGCACGTACAAGTACCTAGAAAAGGAACTTTATATTCAAATTTATATAATTTTTTTAATATTTATAAAATTTAATAAAATTATTTTTTTATAATTTAATTATTAATATCTTCAATATACATAAAAAAATTAATTATTCACCAATTCTAAACATGTTCCGAATATCTTTTACATATTCTGAATAACTTTTACATTTTTTTGTCAAGTTAATTTTTTAAAATTATTTTCTACAATTTTTTTTAATTATAACTCTAAATCATATTCAATTTATAACTTTTATTAGAGACCAAGTACATATCAATAATTATATTATATTATTATAAAACAAAAAAAATTAATTAAGTAACTAAATTTATGCTATTTAATTTTTAAAATAAATTATATTATATTATGATAAAATGTAACAATAATAAATATATATAATTAATTAACCAAATAATTTTCTTTTCTAGAACAATATTACAGGAAAATAAAAGCTCATCTGTAGACAGCGGTATTGTTAGGGATAGACAAAGACGCGGTTTCTTTCACAACGCTCTCTCTCCTGCTGAAAACAGTCACTCTACCCTAGACTACTCTCTCACTGTCTTTCTCTCTCTATCTCGCTCATATTTCCTCAAATCTCAACATTCCTTCACTTTAGATCCTTCACACTCTGTCAAAACCCTAACCCTAGCCTCAGATCTACTCACATTCCTCCACTTATTGAACCATGATATAGCTGTGTACTACTGTCTGTACTCCTACACAAGGTTACAACCATGGCCAGCTCCGACCCCAACAAGCGCCCAAGGCCCGGCCCATGGCCGCCACTCCCGGAATCTACCCCAATGCCCCCGCCGTCTTCCTGGGCCAAACGCACCGGCTTCCGGCCTAAATTCTCCGGCGAGACCAATGCCACCGATTCCGGACAGCTCCCGGCCCAACCTAAGCCCAAAGACCCTTCCCCTCAACCAGATCTAGAAATGGGTCGTCCTCGGCCAACTAACGGTGAGCCCGTAGCTGAAAAGGTTCCTACGCCGGTGAAGAAGAGGAGGGATTCGGATGGTGGAGCAGCAGCTGCAGTGCCTCCTAAGAGCAGCACTGTGCCAAGTGTAAACGGACAGGCACCGCCGGCTGAGCCACCTCCGCCGCCTAGGAGGGCGGTGAGAAGTGATGATGATGTGTTGCCTCAAACGGTTGATGATGATGGGTTTGTTTCTCGTCACTCACATATGAAGTACGAGCTTAGAGATACACCTGGGCTTGGTGAGGTTTAATCCAATTGGTTGCTTAACTATTATAATTAATTACCTGTACAGTACTATTATTTCATTGGTAAAGATGTCATTTTTATTGAATGTGTATTTAGTCTTTGGTGATATTGATATGGTTTACTAATATCTTTATTCATAGCTCAATCTCCATTGGTCTATATGGGATAAAAGTTACTTTAGACACTTATTATGAAAATGTTGTTATTTTTAATCCCCTATTTTAATTCATTTTTATCTTTAATGTTAATACCAAAATGGGTTACGTACTTACATGATCTTGCCTGTGATGTTCGGTTTTGTCAAACGGGAACTAGTTTGGGATAAAATCGATAAAAGGGTTGGTATATGGTAAAATGCTCATATCATTTGAGGAGTTCATTTGATAGGATATAATAGTTGTAGTTTTTAGCATTGGTGGTTGTTCTAATTTGAAAGTACAACTTGTTTCATAAATATTTTTACTTTTGGAGACATAACTTATCAAAATGCTACAATTTAGAAAGTCCATTCTTTGCTTGTATTTAAGTTTTCCTTTGGGGTTTATATGGAATTATTTTAGTATGAAAAGCGTTTTTGTCGAAGTTTATGTTTAAATATTGATATCAAACTGAGTTAAATGTGTCTGTTTGTATTTCAGTTCCAATTAGCTTCTATGGGTTCCAACATTATCTTTCGACATTGGGTTCGTTGATTCTTATTCCACTTGTCATAGTCCCTGCAATGGGTGGCACCCATGTGAGCACTTGTAATCTATTCTTTTATGATTTGTTCAACTTTTTTATTTTGGGTCATGGTATTTTTAAATGACTTGACCTGATGGAAATTAGTGGGTGTAGGAGGATACTTCGAAGGTGGTCTCCACTGTACTTTTTGTATCAGGAATGACAACACTTCTGCATACATCCTTCGGATCAAGGTTGCCGTTAATACAAGGTCCATCTTTTGTATTTCTTGCTCCAGCGCTTGCAATAATTAACTCCCCTGAGTTCATGGGACTGAATGGAAATGTATGTTTCTAGTCTAAGTTTCTTGCTCTTGTAACATTGTTAAATTGCATAAATTCCTTTCATTATGAATTATAGTTATACAATACCATTCTGCTGATATGAACTTGAGACAATCTTCAATTTTCATTGCATTGAACTATTGGAGTAATTTTATAATTTGACAGTACACAAATGTATCTTTGTCAACACATACATTTATCCATAAGAAAGACAATTAGATTCATACTGGTCATACGACCTAGTGACCTTCTAAAGTTGCGCATTTCACACATGGACGAAAATATTTCCATGTAGTTCTGTGCAGAGCTTGTGGGTACGCCTACTAGTTTGGGATAATGGATGTTGTTCCTTCTTTGAGGTCATAAGAGTATTTCAGAAAAAGAGAGAATTTTTATATGAAGGTTAGATTGGAGGCCATGGTTAATTGGTTATGCTAAACAGATGTTTGAGAATGTGATGAATTGAATTCTGCGGGCCAGATGGGGAGGGACTAGATAGGCATGCTATATTTACTCATCTGTTATCAAGGGAATAGATAGGCATGCGATATTTACTCATGTGTCATCAAGACAGCTTATAGCCCAATCAAGTACGAGCTGGTTTTTAAGTAGAGGGTTCAGGCAGAAAAAAAGTAAGAGGAAAATGATTGTGGAAAAAGCACTATGATAGCTGGAAAGAACAACCCTGGTTCCCAAGTTGAAGTGGGCTGTAGATGCATTTAACATAGAAAAGGAACAATAGCTTGTATAATTAGTTTGATTCAATGTATCGTGCGTAGAGTTTAGTTGACATTGACTAGATCAACGAATTTGCCAAGTAAAATAACAGCAGTGCAGTAGTTATTCATGAAAAAATGTTATAACCTAATAAAAAATAAAAGAAATATTATAAAAGAATTTATTGATATACCAATATCTGAAATCATGAGTAGATGGAATAATATTGAAAATCTTTTGAAAGAATAATAGAAGCTCATTTTATCAAATTGATCTATACCTATAACTTGATATCTTGTTATTTACATACCCTCTCCGGCTCTAGTTCAGTCCTCCCTTTGTTATGTCCCAAACCTAAGCACCCTAGATTTTTTTCCGCTTAATACAGTTTTATTATTTACCCATGTTACATCAATGGATTATTTTTGACCGTGGCTAATTTCAGACCCCAATAAGTTACTCAAGATTGACTGTGGCTACTATAAGATGAAGTACGTGAAATTCAAAGTAGGTCTAGGAGAGAGAGAATGCATCATGTGAAGAATATCTTAATACCTCCTTGTTCAGTGAATTACCTTATTCAGCTTTAAGAGATTCACTTTGCCAATTTGGTCTTAAGAATATCTTAATAAGTATTTTACTTTTGATTTCCTCCTTCGTTAATATCTGAAAGGTCAATCTTCTCTATTTTCTAGCCAATAATTTGCAACACTGTAGCCTCTCGGGATAATTCCTTAATGACTTACTCCTGGTTTGTACATGTTATTTCCAGAATGCATTGTTTTGCTAACTTAATGAAGAATTTTCAATCGTCTTTTACTTTAAATAGCTATTGAATGCCAACTTGGTGATCTGCACTGAGGTATTTCTTGGTGCTTTTGTTTGATTGAATTCAAAATGGGAATCAGGTTAACCTTATTTTGAATATCAATCCAAAATGAATTGAAATGAAGGAGTATTGGTTTTACTAATGGAAATATATTAATATTGCACTAGAATGCTTGGCTGGAAGTAGGGTTAGAGTTTTGATGGGAATGGTCTAAATAAGTACATAGTTGATTATTATATCTGTTTTTAAGCCAAGTAGGTTGGACGATAGTTCTTTGGAGTTTGGTATCGGGAAAAGAACCTGTTAATGATGAATCTTGTTGAGAGGGGAGTATTCTTCAAACTTATCAAACTACAAGAAGAAAAAGGATTGGAGTAATCATTTTTAAACAATCTGTTGTAGAGAGAAGTTGAGAAGTGGGTAGTCCTGGTCCATTGTGAAAATCCTAACAGCTGTTAAACCTAACTTGATGCAAAAACTGTAAGTTAACAATTTTGGGCATTATTGTATATTAAGCTCTCAATTTTACAGTCCAATGCCAATATGGGGGACTATTTCACCTCACTTATTACCTTAACAAATAAATCTTCTATATTTGTAGAGTCTAAATATTTGAGCTAGAAGAATCGAAATAGGCAATTGTGTGAAGTGAATCCAAGCAGATTGTCCATAGTCTAGATCACCCTTTGCAAGGGTGTGAGTCCAATGCATTCATATACTTAATACACGGCTGACATTTGACTAAAGTCTCTTGGTAAAACTTCATTGAACTTATTCTTTTATCGAAACAGAAAGTGTTTTGAATACGGGAAACATATTCTTGTGGTGATTAGTCATTTGTTTTGTGAGTCAGAAAACTTTCTACATTGCAGAATTTCAAGCACATTATGAAGGAACTGCAGGGGGCTATAATTATTGCTTCAGCTTTTCAAGCTATATTGGGATATAGTGGATTGATGACATTATTCTTGAGGTAGGGATTTCTTCGTATCCATAACAATTTTAATTGCAAATGTATTTTTAAGTCCGTACTGAGAACTGAAAATCAAATTAATGTTGGAGCTTAAAAGTTGTATGGAAGGTGGACTTGATCTGTGGATGTTTCTATTGCTGCTTCCTTTAAAATGTAGGAGCTTCTTACTTCTTGGTGCTTGCCATTGACAGCATACGTTTGAATTTTTCTTTCATGTTGGTCTAATCTATACACCCTCTTTTCCAAAAAAAATTGAAATATTTTGCTAAAAACTTAAATTTAGAACTTATAGTTTTGTATTTGGATTGAAATCAATACAACTTTTTATTAATATTCATTTTTGGACATTTTTAACAAACATGATTTAGATGAATTACAAAATGTACGAGAAAAATAAGTTAAATATTCACACTGGTAGAGAGTGGGGGTTGGTCATGTTTCACTAGTTTATATAGATAAACTGTTTGTTAATCGTCTGACTAACGGTTAGAGAGTTGGCCACTCAGGATAGCCATTCTAGCAGGATGTTCTACTCTTTTCTTCTCCTCCTAGTTAAGCATAATTTTCTGTCAGTGCTAAAACGAAAATAGAAAGAGTTTGCAAGCACAAATTCTCTTATGTTTAGTCTTCATTTCTCAAGAAAGTATAACAGTAATTAATCCTAATTAGCTTAAGTAATCACCCGCTAATTCCTTTACATTGGTTAAGCAAAACCCTTTCACGATCACATTAATTAATCGATTTTAGTACCTCGGGAATCAAGCCAATCATCACTTTCTAGCAATCAAGAGATATAACTTTTGAGCATAACAACAAAATAATTTGTGCAGTTTACTAAAAAATAATCACATTATTCTTTAATAGAAATTAGGCGTTCTCATAAATTGTAGTGGTATGACTCCAAATTTGCTATTTACATTTTACCTTGACTACTGTATCCTCTTCCATCTGCCATGTGATCAAAGAGAACTTGTGTGGTAGTATTGATACCAGTGTCAGGGTGTTGAAAAAATTAGGAACATCTAATAGACTTCTAATTGGTTCTTCCTGCAGCCCGTGAATGGTGAACCTTGAGGAGTGTCCTAACTTTATGTACTGTTTGTCGCAGGTTGATTAATCCAGTGGTTGTGGCCCCAACTATTGCTGCTGTTGGGCTTTCTTTCTACAGTTATGGCTTCCCACGAGTGGGCAAATGTCTTGAGATTGGTTCAGTGCAAATATTACTCGTTATCATCTTTTCTCTTGTAAGTTCTGTGAAGCTACTCCACTTGATCTTTTTAGTTTATACGAACTGCCATTTTATTTATTTATTTATTTTGGTGGACTGCCATCACTGAACTGTTATTACTGCTTGGAAATGCTGTGACATGCTAATTATTTTCACATAAACTTATTTTTACACACTGCTTAAAATATTTATTGCAGTACCTCAGGAAGATATCTGTGTTTGGTCATCGCGTATTTCTAATATATGCAGTAAGTTTACATATTGGTTTTGCTACTTGCTATTTCCCTTCAAAAGTTTATCCTTGTTTTTGGATTTTGGTTATATAGCATGTGTAAATACATATAGGGTCTAGTAATGTATTGTACGGCTGGCCTACTAGCATAAGTTATGGAATTTAATTTGTTTCCAGGTACCATTGGGCCTGGCTATCACGTGGGCCATTGCTTTCCTATTGACTGAAGCAGGCGCCTATAGCTATAAGGGTTGTGATGTAAATGTACCAGCCTCAAATATAATATCTGAACATTGCAGAAAGCACATTTCTAGAATGAAACACTGTCGTGTTGATACTTCTCATGCATTAAAAGCTTCTCCATGGTTTAGATTTCCTTATCCGTTACAGTGGGGTACACCTGTCTTCAGCTTGAAAATGGCTCTTGTCATGTGTGTGGTGTCCATAATTTCATCAGTGGATTCGGTGAGTTGTCCAGCAATCCAGCATATATATTTTTTTTTCCGATAACCTCTTAAATCTCTATTAACAGAAAAATTACTGAAGAATATTGCCTAAACCTCTTGCAATATATAGTTAATAGTTCCTGATTGATTGTTTCCAAACTTAACAGGTTGGGTCATACCATGCATCATCATTGTTGGTTGCTTCTAGACCTCCAACTCCAGGTGTTCTAAGTCGAGGAATTGGTCTTGAAGGTGTTGCTAGCCTTTTGGCTGGTGTATGGGGCACGGGAACAGGGTCCACGACTCTGACCGAAAATGTGCATACTATTGCGGTTACCAAAATGGGAAGCCGCCGAGCAGTTGAGTTAGGTGCATGTGTGCTGATTGTCTTGTCTCTTGTAGGTATGTATTTCTGCCTTTGTACTGACATTATTATTATGACTTGCTTAAATGTACATGCTCTTGGCATAGTAAATTAACTCATTTCCTTGTATTAACACAACAAAACTTTATAGTTCCGCAATTGTGCTCTTGTAAATGACTTGTGTTGTAGTCGTTGAACTATTTCCATAATTTTGTTATTCAGATTGTGAAATATGACTAAATTGACCTTCTCAAGTTTGTATTTTTTTCTTTGGAAGGTTGAAAAACTAATAGCTATGGGCATAATTATCTGGCACCTTTTTCCCTACTAAGTTATTAATTAGTAGCATTGTAGGGGTAGTGAATTGCTGCCTAACGTCCTTCTTCGGATACCCAACTTTAGCTACATTAGTAAACCTTCCCTGATTAAATTTTAATTATTGATTGATTTGGGTGTAGTTGCGGATAATGTTAGACGTTCCCTTCAATAACGTAATTTTTGTAGAAGGCTGAGGATTACTTGCAATAAGCAGGAGAAAATAAGGCAAGCTGAACTTCAAAGTCAACCTCAAGTTGTAGTTGGATTGGGGTTAGCTGGAATGTCGTAACGAATACAGTTGAATTTCGGGTTATTGGCATTATTTAATAGGTTCCTTATAACTTCTTCTCAAATCTTTCAAACCCAAGTGATCTACAACATTTGGTTGTGCTCATTGTATCTTTTTTTTGTCAGCATGTTGTCTAAATAAAAAGGACGTGCATACTTATGAGTTGTGATATTGCTAATTTCAACTTTGATTAGAGTTTACTTTATTGTCCACCCTAACCTTTCCATTTAAGGAAAGGAAGTAATGTGCTTTGTTGTATCATTATATACAGAAAACATGGTATTTCTGCAAAATGTCTTTTGAAATGAAGGACAAAGGTCTCCCGTCTTGTATACAATGCTTAAGTTGGTCTCCAACTGTACTAATTCCAGTTAGTACCATCCTTGTAGGTAAAGTTGGAGGGTTTATTGCTTCAATTCCTGATGTTATGGTTGCAGCTTTGCTATGCTTTATGTGGGCAATGCTTGCAGCATTGGGCTTGTCAAATCTACGTTACAGTGAGGCTGGAAGCTCCAGAAACATTATCATAGTTGGATTATCTTTGTTTTTCTCCCTGTCAGTACCAGCTTACTTTCAGCAATATGGGGTCTCTCCAAATAGCAACTTGCCTGTTCCAAGTTACTTTCAACCATATATTGTGGCTTCTCATGGTCCTATCCGCACAAAATTTGGAGGGGTTTGTGTTTTTCTTCTCTTTTCCTTCTTTTGGGGAAACATAAAAAGCTTGTTGATTTAGGTTCTAAAGTATTTTTGGCCCTATTTTTTTATTTTTAACCCGGTTAAAGGAAGTTTGACACATTCACCCCTATGCAAGATTTCTGTAACAGAACCTTTCAGCCACCGAAAATAGTCATTTTGGTTAGGATGAGGCACTTGTCTTAACTCGTGCTGGGATTATCTAAAAAATTGTAGTGGAAATATCTGCAATAGATGAACTCTGGTCAATTATCACCTTCGGGTGCTGGATGGTTTAGTTGAAAAAATCTTGTAATACCAGAGTTCAACATTCAACAAACCATGAGTCAAAAATGCTTTTAAATAGCTTTTTTTTTTGTGTGTGTTACTTATCAATTAACAACTGATAAATTTGACCAATATATAGCTCTATTTTAGTCACTTTTAAAATGTTATTTTGCAGCTAAACTATGTGATGAACACATTGCTCTCGCTTCACATGGTGATAGCATTCATAGTAGCGGTAGTCCTAGACAACACAGTACCAGGAAGTCGGCAAGAACGCGGAGTTTACGTGTGGTCGGAACCCGAGGCTGCTCGAAGGGAGCCTGCTGTTGCCAAAGACTACGAGTTACCTTTCAGAGTTGGCAGGGTTTTCAGATGGGTCAAATGGGTTGGTGTTTGAGACATGACAGACCCTAAACTTCGTATTATTATCAAATTGTCAAGAACTGGTCATTGGGGATCATAGTTTTGCACTGTGATTCAAGATCAGGCCACAAAGGTACAGCAGGTATGGTGAGATATGGAAATCTGTAAAACTTTTTTTTTTCTTTCTTCTCATGTTGTTTACACGTCGTGACTTGTTGGGATGATGATAGGTTTTGTAGAGATGAGTAATTTTATGTACATTGGAGGATCTGGGGAAATTTGCTGTGCTGTTGTAATGTTAAGATGTAAACCCTGTATGTAGATCATCAATCAATTGTATTTTTAAAATGTCCACGTGTACACAATTTTATTTATTTGTATATTCATTCCTCGAGGCTATTTCATTTAAGGGGGCATATATAATCTCTCAATAATGTAATCCTAACGGGACACATGTCACTGGATACTTGCGCTGTTGGGCTAAACAACATCAAATCTCAGTTTTATAATAAAAATATCAAAACCAACCACACATGCCACATAACGACTCTACCTAATATTGTAGGTAGGGTTCCAAAGTACAATTATTTTAAATTTAAATCTAAATCTATATCAATATTTATATTTATATACCCTGGCGTGATCTATATTTAAGCAACACGCAAGGCTGCTTGTCCACATTTTGGAACAATGCATCTCAAATATTGCGTAATGTGACAGCTCATTCTCTTGTATTAAACGAACCGAGTTAAGATTATTGAGTTGGAACTTGAATTTGAATTCGATTTATTTAAATAAATAAATTTTATTTATGTAAAAAAAATAATTTATTTTAGTTTTTAACAAGTAGGATTTAAGTATTTTTATAAATAATTTAAAATATTTATTATTATCGAGTCATTAACAAGTTAAACTCAAATTCAGTCCGTTAAATTAAACAATTTTTTTTTACGAGTTTGAACTAAAATTTAAACGAGTCGAGTTCGAATTTTAAATAAAAGATCCGTTCTTTTAACACATCATATCATACTAGATCATAAAATTTGCTTAGGAACTCAATAGTCATTATTACTACTAATATTGTCCATAGGGGTTCATGGCCTTCTGGGCGTTTCTTGTCAGCTCCACTCCTTTTTAAAATCAGCAAAAGAATTTTATGTTGTAAATCAATTTCACATTTCATTCTAAAAGGTTTTTAATAAAATTGAACGAAAAATGCTGAATAATTAAGAACTTAAATTTAATTAAAATAAAATTCTGCCCGCCTTATCTGATATATATATATATATATATATATATGAACATTTGTATGTTCTCATTTTAACCCTAAAATTGTATTAAATATTGTTTTGATAAATATAAATTATTAGAACATGACTGGAATTGTCTGCTGAATAATTATTTATAAATTCATTAAATATATTAATATTATATAGAAATAATTTATTATTTATCATTAAATTCATTAAATATCTGCTAGCTATATTCCTACTCATATACATTATTATTGTCTTAATAATCTATTATAACAGCAGCATTTAACCCTAGTAGAATACATGGTCTCTCTATTATTGGTGATACTAATAAATACTCTTACAGAAATTGGTTCTCTACTGTCTACATTTTAATTTGATGCCAGCTCAAGTACATTAAATAATTTTCCGTTTTGAAATATTAATAATTTTTATAGATTCTTTTATATATATATATATATA
>JAUMHB010026863.1:0-11149 GCA_032359685.1 Pittosporum tobira
TTTTGTAGGTTTTTGGACCTATTTTCGTGCAATTCTGGGCTTAGAACGGACAAGAAACGAAGTTGGGCTGAAGAATGGCAAAACTGTAAATAAAATGAACTTTTTGGCAGAAGCAGCATCTCCCACGGTCAGACCGTGGGAGCAGCCACGGCCGTGGGAACAGCCACGGGCAGACCGTGGCACGGGCCACGGCCGTGGGAGGCGACCGATTTGCAGTAATACAATTCGGAGGAAAATGCGAGTAATCTTTCTAATACACAATTATTACCCAAAATCATGCTTATTATGTGAAGGTATTCATTACTGCCTTCACTTATCGTTTCAAGATGATATCCATTTCAGCGAATATCTTTGAAACTTAGTAAGTTTCTTTGAGACCTGGGGGAGCATAATGCATCATTAATTTTAAATTTTGTCCCTCCCGGTAATAAGATATAAGTCCTTCCGAAACCTGCAATTAGTTTTGTACTACCATATATAGTATTGATATTAGCTTCTTACTTCATCAAGTAAGAAAAATATTTCTTATTTTTCAAAATTATGTGCATAGTTGCACTATCCGCAAGACATGTGTCTTTGCCATTAATAGCCTTTTGAGCCATGTGAGCGTCCATAATCTCTAAACATAAATATTAAATAACACAAAATTTTAACAAGATATTTATAAAACATAATATAAACTTTATACTATTAAAAAGTTTAAAGTCCATAATAAAATAGACAAAATGGTATACATAAAATCATATTTAAGCAACGACAAGCAAATGATCACATGATCAATTATTCCTTATTATTCTTATAACCAACTAATTATTCTTTTAAGGAGAAATGAAGAAATTAGCAATATCTAAATGAGTTGTAGCATCAACAAGTGCATTATTCTCTGCATGATGGATTAAGTAATCAGCAACATCCGTAGCATCAACATAGGCATATTTTTCGTCGCCAACATTGCTAACAAAATTTGTCTCCATTTTCTTTCCTTTGCCTTTCAATGATTCTTGATACAATTCAACAAGATATTTAGGCGTACGACAAGTACGCAACCAATGATTTTTGCCTCCACAACTGTAGCATATATTTCAGTACTTTTTGGTTCACTTTCACTTTTATCATTGCCCTTGGTTTCAGCATTGGATGTCAACTTCAGGTTGACATGTGTTCTTTTGAAATGACCACCACGATAATTTACTCGCTCATATCCACGGCCACGACCTCGTCCACGTCTGCGACCTTGGCCATGACCACGACTGTTGGCATGGCCTCAATGATATATTGTCACATTCGCTTCAGGAATGGAGTAGAACCATTCGGACGAGCTTCATGATTTTTCAACAAAAAATTGTTATTTTGATCGGCCACGAGTAAACATGAGATTAGTTCAGAACACTTTTCAAAACCCTTTACACGATATTACTGCGATAGGAGCAAATTTAAGGAATGGAATGTGGAGAACGTTTTTTCTAACATATCTGCTTCAGTAACATTTTCTCCACACAATTTTAATACTGAAATAATTCTGAACACAACTGAGTTGTACTCGTTTACAGTTTTGAAATCTTGTAATCTCAGGTGCATCCACTCGTAACAAGCTTTAGGAAGTATCACAGTTTTCTGGTGGTCAAACCTTTCCTTTAAGCTATTCCAAAGAACAAGTGAATTTTTGATAATAAGATACTTAGTTTTTAAGTTCTCGTGGAGGTGATGGTGACAAAAAATTATTTCTTTGGCCTTGTTTTGAACAGATGCAGTGTTTCATTGTTTTATTGTATCACCAAGGTCATTAGCATCCAAATGTATCTCAGCATCCAAAATCCAAGATAAATAGTTGTTTCTAATTATGTTCAATGCCACAAATTCAAGTTTTGTGAGATTTGCCATAATGACTCTATGATAAAAAGAATTAAATTACAAGCCATGAATAAATGAAATAATTAAACATGTATACAATAATTCATGTTTTACTTACTTTAGCGTATAATGTATAATATATTATAACATTTATGCTAAAAGAATAAAGTATGTAAATTTATGCTCTTGTCATTTATCGAAAATAAAATTTGTAATTTGATAGAAAATTCAAGTGCCAAATTTTGTTATCTCAAAAGTTGTATTAATATTCACACATTTGAGAATGATAAATGAAATTCAATAGGTACGTTCCAAGTGACTATCCATTGTAAACAAAAAAAATTCAATAGTATTAGCATAAGTAATCAAATACGAAAAGATACCATAAAGTAAAATCCAATTTAACATGTATTTTAATGTTTTTTTAATTAAATCAGTATGATATTAATAATATGTCATATCACTAATACACAAAAGCACAAGAGAAAAGATCATAAAAAATATTAAATCTTTTTATATTAAGAAAGAAATTGCCTTTACTATTTTTAGCTACTTGCTTACGAGGAATACTAGTTCGGGATTTAAGCAACTTCTAAAATTCTCACCGAACTCATGTTGATAACGTATTATAAATAATATGAAAACAACGATCTATATAATCAACTGAAGTATAATATGAGAAAAAGATAAATAAAAAGAAGAGAAATGAAAAAATATTTTTATTCATAAATAGTATGTTAAAATAATATGTTGAATTTTCTTCTTTCATAATTAATAATACAATGAATATATTATAAATATATATATATACATAAAGATACGAAACTTCTATTTATTTCATAAATTTCACATCATAATGTTTATTTATTTAAATTAACATTTTGAATGGGGAGGATCCCTTTCATTTTCTTAAACATTCCGAGTCCAACGATCAGACTGTAAACCGAGTGTCATCGATTCCTCTCCTCTCCCTCTTTGTTTTCAGGCCGTCTGTTTTCAGTTCCCCATGAATCCTCCTCCTCGTCCTCTCCCCCCACACCTATTTCCAAATTCATCTTCTTTCACATTCCTTCCTCCCCAAACCCCTAACCCTAATTTCGTCGATCCTCACCACCACCGTTACCACCATCCCTCTCCCACAACCACAAGTACAACCGCCGCCACTGTACCATCACCGCCTCCACATAATCCTCCTGATCTCGCAGCCGCATTATCAGAACTCAAAAGCTTCATCCACCTCTCGGAAACCACCATCACTTCCATCTCTTCCATTCTCCCCACCGCCACCAGCACCGTCACTTGTCCCTTTAATTCCTACCATCGCATTCCACCAGAATCCCTCTTCATACACTCCCTCCGATGCCCTTCTTCCCCTTCCCCAATCTCGCTCTCCTCACTTTCCACCTCTGATTACTTCTACAAAGACTGCCCTGCTGTTGTTACTTTACCACCAAATGGAATCACTAGTAGTTGTAGTACCAACCAAGCCCACAATCTCCCTGTGATTTTATCAAATTCTTTAGGAGAGACACAAAAGGGCTGTTCTACTGACTGTCAAATTAGATTTCTTCCCTCTGAAATTTTGCTAATTAAGAGAGAAACAGAGGCATGGAATGATTATCCTTTTTTGTATTCACATACTATATGCCGAGCCATTTTATGCTTCTCCTCAGATAATTGTAGGAAAGAGCTTGTGGAGCAATCTTCAACATGGGCAATTGTTAATTCACCTTGTTATGGTGTTGTGATTGATGTACCTATGAGGGATCATATATTTTTGCTGTTTAGGCTATGCTTAAGGGCAATCACTAGTGAAGCTATTGGTTTAGTTGACACAGATATGAATGAATTTAGTTTGAAATGTCCTGTTTTGGGTCAAGGATTAATGTGGTTTGGTAATCAACTTTCCATATTGTATGGTGAAACAAATGGCAAGTTATTTGCTATTCACATGTTTAAGCAATTGCTGTTGAATGCTTCGACCAATTCCTTAATGTTTTCTGAACATTCAGTTGAAAGTAGTAGGGGAAATTGTTACCTTATTGATGGGTCAATTTTAGTTTCTCAAGTAGAAGCTGCTGTGGTTGCAATTCACGAACGATCATTGCTTCAAGAAAAAATCAAAGCTATTTGGTACCCGAGCCAGCTTAGCAATCCTCAGCGGTATGATGGTTTCTTTGTTATTCTTTGTTTCTTTCTACATATTCCTCTATTTCCTTGAATATCTCTAACCTTGAACTGTTCTTATTGTGCTATGCAAGTGATGATACTAATTAACACACATAAGCTTAAGTCTGAAAATGAGTGCTCATGCTTTGATTATTTATGTGAAGTACTTTTGTTATATCTTTGTGGTCTGAATACTAAAGGAAAACTCATCATAAAGAAATCATAGACTATTATTTTAAAATGGCATGAGGTCAGTAAACAAGTCGAAAAAGTAAGTTTGGACAAAGTGATTTGAGCCACATAGTGAAGCCAATATTACTTAGAATTGTAAATGACACTTTGAACCCATTGATTGAACAGCTACTGAGCTTGTAAGCTGGGATAATTTAATTTTCTTTACGCAACAAGTTACAAATAGCATCGACCGCAGCAGTGGATCAATCAATTAATCTACTTTGTCTAGTATATTCTTGACTCGTGAACCAGATGAAACCTATCGATTAGAGCAGAGCTGAAGAAGCTTTTCATTTAGATAAAAGGGAAAAAATTATAGGATAAAGGGAAAGAAGAATAAAAATAACAAAGTAACCTTATGTTTGAAATACTTCTTATTTTGTAAATGGCGTGCAACTTACTACTTGATGTAGCTTTATTCGTCAAATCTTGTATCTAATAGGTGTTGTATTTCTGTAGTAAAATGCTAATAAATGTGCCTTTATTCTTCTCCTTTTCATATCTATATAAAGAAATGTGGCTGCATTTCTAGGAAATTTTCTTATGAAATTATTTGCTTTAGGATCGCTGAGCATGAATATGTATTAAAGAGAGCTGATGAGGAGCGGCAAAAGTGTCCAGACTACAGACCAATACTTGAACATGATGGATTCCTTTGGCAGCGGGCACATAACCAGGTAAACTCTAGTGGCATGAATTTAAATCTTTAATTCATACTAGTATAAAATGTTGATTAATCAGTTTTATGGTTATTCACCTGGTTAAAATGCTTGGATCTGAATTGTTCATGAAATTGGAATGTTTAATAAGTATGGAAAGAAAAAGGAAAAGGAAATTTTGTAACTCGATTGCATTCTATTCTTGGCTTTTGAAACTCATTAGCATTCCAATCTGTGAAGTTTAGATACTCTAGGAAACTATAAAATTTGTCTCAATTTTTTTTTTTTAATCTATCACATATTCATGTGCGTGTCTCTCTAAGGCAAAATTGAAACTTTAAAGAAAATCTGGGATTGTATTGGGTCATAATCTCTTGGTTGTGATTGAAAGTAAACAACGCCAGTTATTTATTGCCCTGTCCATCTGGATTTAGAAAATTAGAAAAATAAAATAAAATAAGTAAAAATTACTGTTCATTTTGCCAAATTTTGGTGGCCAAGCGGTAGTGAGCTTCAAGATAAATGCTTGAATAAAACTAGCATAGGTCTTGGGTTCAAATCCCGTAGCGGCAACAAATTTCTTGGGGTACTATCACATAGTTCACTAGGAAAGTACATGATTGGTGAGGTATTGCGTGTACCTAGTGGTTTACTAGTGCGCACCTAAGGCTAGCAGCTGTGAGTTCACCATTATAAAAATAAATGAAATAGTATAACACAAATTAATTAGTGACAAATACATAACCATCTTGCAGTAATAACTTTTGCTCACATATTACTCATTACAAAGTCATATAAATAGTCAAATAAGGCATCAATAACCAAAGTACACTAAGTTTCCTCATAACAAAAGTCATCAACATAATAAAGGAGCTAGAGAAACCTTCAGCAACTGTAGCTTCGTGTTGTCTTGCCTCTACTGCTCTACGGCCAACTTGTCGCTTTATAACTGCTTATAGGCGTGAAATTTAGGAAGTAAAACTAAAAAATATGATATAAGACAATAACGAGGACAAGGAATAAAGAGATAGAGATGAGGATATTTGGGCTCACAAACCACAAAACTCAACACTCAATTCATTATAATCAATTCACTGAAAAACAGTAGAGATTACATGTGTTTATATGGGGGATTACAACCCTAATTTTATCTATGTAGGAAATTTATAAGATGATGATAACAAACTCCTAATAATTATCTACTACTAATATTATCCTACTAATAGCTAACTGACTACACAAATACTAACAATGAATTTATTTATAAAAGACGACATAAAACAAATAGTTGAATATTATGATTTGAGTAAAGCCTGTGTAGTTTTTATTTGTCTATGGACGCGAGCGATCTCTGCGGAGACCTCAAAACATATTGTGGTATGGCTGACTTCCTGCGTGAATAAGCAAAATCTATCTTTTTCTATTTTTTTATTTTGTTTTCATCAATTTTATTTTTTGTTCTACATCATTTGGTATTATTTAGATAAAAGTAATTATAATTTTTAATTATATTTTAAATTAGAATAGTCCAGAAGTTTATTTAAGGTAGTAGAGTATTTCCTTTTAAAATATGATTTTATTTAGTCGTTAAGTTTAGGGTTTCCAGCTGCTGTCTATTTAAACTCTTGTAATGTTTTATTGTGAGGGGGGTTGAATATTATGATTTGAGTAAAACCTGTGTGATTTTTAGTTGTGTGCGGACGTGATTGATTTCTGCGGAGAGACCTCAAAACATACTGTGGTACAGCTGACTTTCTGCCGGAATAAGCAAAATCCATCCTTTTCTATTTTCCTATTTTTTTTTCATCAATTCTATCAATTGTCCTACATCATTATTGCCCTTCTTTTATTTTATTAAACCCTATAATCGAATCAAGCGGTTCTTCACTATTTTTTATGTTCTTTCTCACCTGCATATACTTTTCACTTGTATCAAGATATCTATCGCTTTTCTTAATATCTTATCGTGGTTTTGTCCTTGGTCTTGATGTATGTTGTGTTTTGGTGATATTGATTTGTTCTGCTTTAGCAGTCTTCTTCTAATTGGGCGGCATACTTGTGGTGCCAATTTGGATACTACTTAGTTATCCCAAAAAAAAAGAAAAAAGAAAAAAAAAGAGTGCTCATTATTTGTCAGAAAGTAATGTGGAAAGGAACCATTCCAATTAGCCAAAACCTACAGAAGATCAAAGTTTTTTGTTCATTGTTGTTTCAGTAACATCGTAATTTACCATTATAGGCTACACAACTATATACCACTTTTTGGGATGTTAAATTTCTTATTTTCAATTAATTCTCCCTTTGGTAAATATTTTTTATTTTTCAAAATTCTTTTGGTTAGGAAAATAATGTAATGAAGTCAAGAGAGGAGTTGCTAGCTGAAGAAAGGGATTACAAACGTCGAAGAATGTCATATCGTGGCAAGAAAATGAAGAGAACAACAACACAGGTTAGCAGCGACTCTAATTTTGACATTGCATGTGTTTCATTGTCAAAGTTATCTTGGTTGTATATGCTAGAAAACAACACAATACTTCGATTCTTGCATAAGTATATCACTATCTTGCAATTTCCTGAAAGGAGAAAAGGGTAATTATATTGCCTTCCAAGGCACCCAAGAATTGCTAAAAAAGTTGTCATGTGAGGGCACAGAGCATAATTGTCAAGTTACTTGTTTGATAAGGTCTATTCAAATTAACAACTAACTTTGAGGGCCTTGGTGTCATTTGTTTGTTCAGGGATTGCAACTATGTAGGCTCACATGCATTTTTCACAGTGTTGAATTGACCTTTTTCATGCATTTTTTTTCGTGCATTGTTCTTCCATGTCCTCATAAATATGTAATAAGTCTTGATATAGACTAATATAAATGATTAATACCATGTTAACTTAAATGTAGATCATGATGAGGCATCACTGTCAGCATACTCGATATTTTCATATAAATATATAATACATCTTAAAAACAACAGTATAATACATTCATTTACTCAATTAGTGATTTTAATCTGTCTGTTTGCTAGTGGCAAGTATACATACACTGTTTTACTGCTTCATAGATTTTCTTCGTCACATAACCACATATCCTAATATTGTGTAATTACTACAAATTATCGTAAATCTATACACACACATCTAGGATCACTCCATTCTTCATCAAGTTTCTATTCCTGTTTGTATATAATTTTTCTAATTACAATTCGCGTTCTACCATTTGCTGTCTGCTACCTCCTTTATTTTAAATTTTCTTCTCAGTTCCTCTACTTAGATTTGAAATGTAATTTGAAACATTTCCATGAGCCACCTCTCTCTCTTTCTCTCTCTCTCTCTCTCTCTCTCTCTATATATATATATATATATATATATTTGTTTTATTTCCTTTTAACCTTTTTTCCTGTGTGCAGGTTATGCGTGATATAATAGAGGAATACATGGACAATATCAAGTCAGCAGGTGGGTCTGATTGCACACTGGACGAGGCTGAAGAAGCAGGAAAGATTGCTTCTGAACCATTCCCTGTGCATGATGTGCATGCTGACAATGTGACTGACAAAGAACTGAACTACTCATCTGAAGTAAGCTGTGGACGTTCTCATAAAAGTATGAGATCTACAAGACTTAAAGATGTGTCCCCCAAAGATTTTAAGAGACCTAGACGAGATTCTCGCGGGCCTCATGAGAATTTAGATGATCAGAATGATGACAGGAACAAACATGATAGAGAGTATTATTATTCCAGAAGCCCAAATAAGCAACGAGTTAATGATCGCTCGCGTGAACATAGTAGTGCTCGAGGGCAACGGGATGAGGCAGAAATGCGTAGAAAATTTTGTCCATGAAGCCCAGAGAGAAGTCACAGGAGGTCCCACGAGCAGACTAGTCATTGGGTGCATCGAGTTGATCAGCTATCTGAGGATAAAGGTAAACGTAGAATGAAGACAGACAGGAGTCACGATTAGACTCGGTTTCACATCATGACTACTAGACCATATTAGCTACAGAAAGTTAATGTTGGGTATTCAATTAATGGGGCACTCGCTTTTTTCTTGAAGTGGCTCACAAAGTCTGCAGCATGAAATATGGCTATTTCATTCATAATGTGGGTAAGCTATATGTCGTACATACATAATAATGATGGCATTATAATATTATATGATATAGTATTATAATGCTTTGATTTATGTTTGACTTTGTTTTATCGCCAACCATTGCAGTAAGAAGTAAGTAAGGCTTCAGCAGTTAAGCTCCTCTGTATCCTCCTTTGTATCCTTACCTGTTGCATTGGTTTTTTATACTGAGCTCCATGTTAATTTTATAGTCGCTAAACACTTATAACCCACAGAACAAAACACCCAGACACTTGTCGGCACTTTTTCTAAAAGGCAACATATAGATTTGAGGGTTATAACGTAAAACTAGGTCCTGCTTTGGAATGTATAGTTCTTCCTGCATAATTTATCATATTACTTCACTCAAAAATTTATCATAACTTTGTAAATTGCATTTACACTAAAGATCTCAAAAGAAGATTCCTTGTGGAGAAAGGACAAGTGCATGGTGAATTAGTGCAAGCATGTTTTTTTTTTTTTTAATAGAGATAGTTGTTTATCTTTCGGTTTATTGTGGAATATGGTATTTTGTGTCGCTTCAGTATGGACATCTGCGATGAGTTCTTTTAGGAGTATTGTTGTTTGTGATCTTTGTAGAGATTGGACAGCTGTCCAATTTTGATTGTTCTCATTTTCATGTATAGTTCGGGGGGGAACTCCTTGTCCTCCTTGAACTTGTACTCCTATCTTCTCATCAGTTAATATGATTTTTTAAATTTGTATTTTTCTAAATATGAAAGGGTGTTTTCCTTGTGGGGGTTGTTGT
Source organism: Pittosporum tobira (assembly GCA_032359685.1). Taxonomy (NCBI): domain Eukaryota; kingdom Viridiplantae; phylum Streptophyta; class Magnoliopsida; order Apiales; family Pittosporaceae; genus Pittosporum; species Pittosporum tobira. Next base: position 9,789 of record JAUMHB010026863.1, read on the forward strand.
CTTAGATGGTTTGCCTTTTTAAAAGTTTGTAAGGGATGTAGAATTTTCCTGCACGACATCAGTTCCGCTTGTGTATACAATGACGGTGTATTAGAATTAAATTTTATGAAGAATGCAATGATAGTCGTTATTTTCTGAGGCATTTGGCGAGCTTCTGTTCTGTTAGGTTTGATATTTCATCGTCAGTTGTCGTTAAATAGCTGCTGAATGACATTTATGTTTGAGGAAAGCTCATTGCTTTTCAGCAGATGTTTGCTTTCAGTCCCCATATCGACGTGATGATGTCCGATTTGGGTTTTGTCCCCATATATATATATATATATATATATATATATATCCCATTTATTTTGTTCCTTTTTCATTTTTCTCATTTTATTTAGATATTTTAGCTTTATATGTGTGCGCGCACACACAGACACGTGTGTCTCGTTTATTCACTTGTTATCTTATTTATTTTATTCTATTTTATATCTGTTTTATCATTTTATTTTTGCCTGCCTTTCTAATTCTACTGCCAAGTACCAGTGTTCTATATAGTATATATTTGTGTACCTTATATAAAACATATTACATCTGTTTGAAAATATATGAGTATTATTAATTTCAAAATAATGAATTTTAGCATTTTAAAATTTCATAAATTTATTTGATAATAATTAATAAAATTGTTAATAGGTATCAGATGCAAAAAGCAGTCGTCAAGACTCTAATGAATTAATTATAATTTAAATATGAAAATATACAAAGTGCTTTTATATTGTAAAACGGAGATGGTATGTTGAATGTAAAGATTTTTTTATTTCACATTAACATGTAGCATGAAAATAATCTTATAAAGCAGTACAACTTTGTTACAAGTATTGTAGAGCTTGGAACCATTTATTAAATTAATATTTGTCCAATCAAATTGAGATGGTAGATGACGACTTCTTAGATGGTTACCTAATGTCTTATTTTTATTTGAACATAGCTTTGTTTGAAATAAAAAGTGGTGTTGAGTCGATGTAATTTTCAAAATTTTGAGTTGATCTCGACTCTTTAAAAGGTAATTTTTCGGATCATCATCTCTTATTGTCATTTTCTTAAGTTGTGCTTGCTTGCTGCTGCTGCTGCTGCTGCAAACATTTTATTCACCCTTGAATTTGATTTATCTTCAATTTATGACTTTTTTTAAAAAAAAATAAAAAAATTTAATAAAAAAAATAGAGACAATTCTTGGTCTAATTTGTTAATGTTGCATGTGGTTGGCATCATCGCCTCGATATCACCCTTGTGAAATTCGATTGCCAGTACAGACCAATTTATCGATGTATTTGGGTATTAGAGTCGAAGTTTCAATAATATTTTATGTATTAGTGGTA
>JAUMHB010026896.1:2268-21456 GCA_032359685.1 Pittosporum tobira
TTTTTTTTGAAAAATATTTACATTTAGCACCCTATAATTTATTTTATCTCCAATAATACTATACTATTTAAGATAAATAAATTTCATAAAATGTTGAAAATATTGAGTTCTTACATTAATGCTAATTTTCGTTGTCAAAATAGTGATACCTCTTTTTTCTCAAATGTTAATGGGAAAATGGATAGAGGCAGCAGAAAATTTAAAAAAAATAGAGATAGACAATTTTTGTAGAAGGGAGATGGTAACATGCCCAAAAAAAGAAAGGAATACAAGTGAGAAATTGTATAGAAACCAATAGTTGGAGATGGTGAAATGCAAATTTTTTATTTTGCTCTTAATTTTGTGATGTGACGGGTGTTCCGTTAAAAGATTAGACGGAAAAACTAACAAATAGTGCACATTAAAATTTAGGATATTGTTTCTAAAAATAAAAATAAAATTGGGGTATAAGTTGTTTTTTCACAAAAAGTGAAGGGTGCAATTTGTACTTCATTCTTTTTCTGATATTATTTTTTTAAGGTTTGGGTGCATACCTCATTTAAGTTCAAACGCTACGGTACAAATTGGAATTTCAATTTAAAAATAAAAATGAAAAATAGATCGATCTTAATTAAGAAATTTTGAATCGAGGGGCACAAAATTTCCAGCCACTGGAGTAGGTGTTGGACCTAACAATACTCGAGCACAGAACCAAAAACATACTCAAGCACGGCACCCATGAATCATGGTGATACAATTGCGTTTGGTTGCCCCTCTCTGCTCAAAATCTTTACAAGACGACAACCACCCCTTTAATCTCTCAGTTTTCTCTCTGATTGATGAGTGCGTGTGCATTTTTAGAACTCTTATATTTTTTGTAAAATTTTAATTAAATATTTATTTTAAAAAAATATTTCTGATTTAAAAAAAAAAAAGAAAAATATTTCTTAAATCATCTAAAGATGATTAGGGAAACCTTTTAGAAAATGTATCAGTGATCTATGAGCGTTTTAGTCATAAAGGTTGGAACCGTCTTTTAAATAAAGTCAAGTATGCAAGTGGAATGCCACCAATATCACCCCCAAAATCGGGGTTTTTGACTCATATTTTATTTTACTTATAAAATCCAAAATATTAGTAATCCTCCATGGGCATGCTGCCCACCAATGCTGGCGGAAGGGGGGGAGTGGGGGAAGCAATTAACACCTAATAACACGTGCTACAGAGAAAAAGCTTTGTTTAGTTTTGTACATTGTTTTAAAAAGTTTAGCCTATTTTTGATTAATTATTTAATTAATTTTAAAAAATCAACTATTGCATAGGCAAATTGAGTATTTAAAATTAATTAATTTTCATCTATATCTGATCAGTATTCAATTAAAATTATATCAGCACTAAATTCTTCATCTATCACCTAAATCTACCTACCAATTTTTAGAAAACTGATTTTGTCAATTAACATTGGCATATCTATTTCTTCTTCAACACTAATATGTGTATATCTAATATATTTTAACTTGTAAATTATTTTTAAAAAATTATACCAAACAATGAGTGTCAGAGAGACAAATATATTAAAAAAAATGTTGATTATGTTATTCTTTTCCTCTTGTATACTTCAATAAAATCAATGTAAATAATTTATTATTCCGTAAGATTTAGCGTAATGATTGATTAAGAAAGGTCCATTAAATTTTGAAATCCAATTTTCTTCCAAGGTCCGAAGTAAAAAACTTATATTCCAACAAATCACAAAATCTCACCCTAATTATTTTCCTTATATTAGGCCTATTTTACACAACTTATTTCAGAATAATTTAAAATTTAGTTTATAATTAGAATAATTTATAAGTTAAAAAATATATCTATTAACTAATTTTTTTAAATAAATTGACAATATAAATTATACTTAATATATAATTTTTTAAAATTAATAAAAATAATTTAATTTTAAAATAATTAATTTTTAAAAATAAAATATAATCGATTTTAATAAACTAAAATAAACAGACCCATTATACGCTTATACCTATTTGCCTTTTTCCCCTTTATGTCACATTCTATATTTTTCACTCTCGATACTTCTAGTATAAGCTTTTGCACGTTCATTATCTCTCCTCCACATATTTTAGTTTTAGATTTTAATTCTTTATAATTAAGACTATAAATAAAATTAAATAATTTAAAATTAATTTAAATTGTTCAATTAATTTAAAATTTTAATTTTTGATTAATTAATATTATTATTCAATATAACTCATTCAAAAATTTTAAATTATTTAAATTCAATACGTACTTATTTTCGACTCTTAATATAATTAAAGGAATCATATACAAATTTTATTTTAAATTTAATAAATTATATAAATATTTTTTTAAAAAAATTAACATTTAAATTAATTCGATTATTTTACATCCTTAATAAAATATTTTTTGATTATATTTTTATATAAATAAATACAGTTACGTCTAAGTATAAGTCTCCCCAAATTTTACCTAGAATTTAAAAAACTTCTAGTTACGTCTAACTACAAGGATTGACTGTCACGTTCCAATCTCTGACTTTAATGGTCAGGAACCGTCGTCGTATTAAAGATAATTGCATGGAACAGTTAATTAAAGGCCATTAGGCCGACACACATTAGCATTATTGGCTCCACGTGGCGGACCCTCTGGTCCCGCCAATATTCCATACAATTCCTGTATCTATAGGTCTCTACCATTCATTTTGCGTGTTTTCACCCGTAAATCAAATTCAAATTAATTCAGAATTTCATTCTAGGGTTCCTCTCTCCTAAGTTGAAGCAAAAGCAAAGAGGATTCTTAAAGCAATCAGTATCTTATCCAATTCATTCTTCTTCAAGCAATTTGAGTTAATTAATGTAGCGTTTATCTCTTCGCATTCGGTCGATTCACATCGGTACAGGTGAGTCATGCTTTGCTTACTTGAATTCCTTGCAGATTTCTATTATTTATGTTTTTTTGTTGCGATTTTATGATGTCAAAATTGATTTATATGTTGTATTCAGTTGATAGTTATCTCGTCACTACTATTGAGTTTTGCTTGCAAGATTATTTTGAGTTTTTATTGCAAAATTGACTGTTTCAATTGGCTAATCTATTTTGTTTGATGAGAATCTGCGATTGTGAAGCGTAAGTGTTATGTTGTTGTTCAATACTTGAATCTAATTGATGGATGCTTGTATAAAAGATTAAAAGTTGCAGACAATAAGCTATTATTATGGTATATTGACACAACTTCACTGAACAATCATTTGGAAATGTGTTTTAACCTTGAATTGATGAAATTTGCATGCGAAGAGTTGTGCTTTGTAAATTGAGAAGGATCTGACAGCATCGCTCTCTGTACAGAAGTGTAAATTACTGTTTGAGTGTGTGAAATCCTCATATCATGAATCGTATATCGTCTCGTTCATCATATGGTGATACGGAAAGAGATGAAGAACACATTAGTCAAATATCTAAACATATAGAGAACTCAGTTTATTAGACAATAAATCAATATTTTAAAATATAATTTTAAAACTCTAAACTAGTGGTTACTTTACAGTAAATATTATATAATTACTACTTATAAATGAAATAGGCAAAAAATGAAAAAAATAATTATTAGTATAAAATCCAAAATGAAATTAAGTCCTGGATCAGAATGTGGAGAGCGAAAGTCAGTCCCAAGATAACTATTTTATGTCCTCCTTTGGGGAAGAGACATGTAACTTATCATATCGAACTAGTGAATAGAAGGAACTATCTTAACTGTTATAATGCCCCTACCTAACTTTAAAATGTGTCATCACCACACCTCGGGAATCGTATTGTATATTATGTACTTATTGTGTGCCAAGATTTAAATAGTGAAGGTATTTGTTTGCCACATGGTTTATGAATTTCAATAGCACACTTAGTAGTGTTTCTGCAGCTTCTGGACTGGTCTGTGACTATCGTTCTGCAGTATCGGTCTTTCTGGGGATTTACTGGCTTTAATCATTCAATTTTTTGGGTAATCCAAAACCTTAAGGTGTCCGATCTTGTGGAAGCTAGGAGATGAATGTATCTGGTTTGTTGACTTCTGCTGGAATCAATGTAGCCTTGTGCGTGGTGCTCTCATCACTGTATTCCATTTTGAGAAAACAACCAGGAAATGTAAGTGTGTACTTTGGTCAAAGGCTTGCTCAGGTGCAATCAGAACTTCGTAGTCCTTTTTTCGAAAGACTTGTTCCTTCAGCTAGCTGGATAGTTAAGGCTTGGGGGACATCTGAAGAAGAGTTATTTTCAGTTGGCGGTGTAGATGCAGTTGTTTTTAACCGGATAGTTGTTTTCAGGTGACAATATGTTTCCTTATAACAGTGAAAGTATTTTTACTTGCATTACTTCTTTACCAAATTTTGTCCATGGCTTGAAATGTCAAATTCTTATTATCATCTATCTAAGTTTTCTAAATACTTGATTTTGACTTGCGTTGCATGTGTATCTTCATTACATGTTTGGAAAAACAAGGTGTCCTCTACTTGCTTGTATACTTATTATAGGCATTGCTCATTTTCTATGCAGTATCAGGATCTTCTCCATTTCTGCTGTTATTTGTATTTTACTTGTGCTCCCACTGAACTATTTTGGGCATTCCATGCATCATAAGAAAATTCCTTTGGAGTCGCTAGAAGTGTTCACCATGGGAAATGTTGAGAAAGGATCAAAATGGTATGATTTATACTATATTTTGATGATCATCTAAGATTGATTTATTTACATCTGAATTTCATCAAGTAGGATGCTTTCCAAAAAATGGGGTTAATGTGTCTTCCCCTCCCCCCCCAAACCCCAAAAAATAATAATAATAATAATAATAATAATAAATAATATGTAGATCTGCTGGCCTGATAACTTTAAGAATGAGATGTTGTTTTCCAATTTATCTCGCACATTCTTTGTCAGGCTTTGGGCTCATTGTCTGGCATTATACATCATATCCGGCTGTGCCTGTGCTCTCATCTATATTGTAAGGATTTAGAATTCATATTTTCTTTTGTTTGTAATTAGTGTCTGTGCACGTAAATGGTCTTTGGAAGCTTGTAAGTTATTTTTAATTAGTCATTTCATGTGTTTTCTTTAGGAAAGCAAAAGTATTGCAAAGATGAGGCTGGCATATATTACTGGATCTCCTCATAATTTGAGTCTCTTCACAGTTCTTGTTCGCGCTATCCCATGGTCAGGGGAATCTTATAGCGATTCCGTGACCAAATTCTTCTCAAATTACTATTCTTCAAGTTACCTGTCACACCAAATGGTATATCTTCCCGGTACAGTTCAGAAACTTGTGGTGAGCTACCTTACATGGACAAATTGATTTTTGTCTTTTTTGGTTATCTTTGATTTCTAAATACGTTCTTGTTATCTATGTACCTATTATGTGCTATTTTGCTATAATTTTTGGCCTTAATCTAGTTGTCAAGTCTAAGTTTTTCTTTGTTGACATTTGACTACTTCCAGAATGATGCAGAAAAGATGTACAATAGGCTTAAGTTCCCTCCTAGAAGTGAGCATTGTGGATCAAGTTTTGCAAGATGTGGCCTTTGTGGAGTACCTGGAAAATCTTTCACGATGCTTTCCAGGGAATCTGAAATTGCTGAGGGCAAACACGACTTTACTGAAGAATTAATAGAAAAGGTCACACTGCTAATAATAATTGTTATAATAAGTTTATTTAATTTTGATACCCTGTTAGTGGTTGTGAAGAGTGTCCTGTGAATTTATTTTATTTCCAGGAGTGTGCAGCTGCTTTGGTTTTTTTTAGGACCCGTTATGCTGCCCTGGTTGCTGCTCAAGCGCTACAATCACCGAATCCCATGCTATGGGTCATGGATATGGCACCCGAACCACCCGATGTCTTTTGGGCCAACCTTTGTGTACCATACAGAATTCTTTGGGTCCGTAAAGTTGGAACTCTTGTAGCTGCGATTGTGTTCTTGATTTTCTTCCTTGTGCCAGTCTCATTTGTACAAAGTCTCGTCCACCTGGATAAGTTGAAGAAAAAGTTTTCATTTGTCAGGAAGTTGAGCGATGAGAGGTATGCAAATGATATATTACTTATTTTTCTCAGATATTTCATTGAATATAAATAATAGGTATAGTGCACCAATCGATATGTAGACTATAATAAACTAGATTCCATTCAACTTAACCTTTGTTATTTGGTTGCAGGAACTTTATTTTTGATATGGTTACCGGATATCTACCAAGTGTGATGTTGACGCTATTTATTTGCATTGTTCCACCAATAATGATGACTTTCTCAGCAGTAGAGGGTCCCGTTGCCCGTAGTGGCAGAAAAAAGAGTGCATGCCTCAAAGTCCTATACTTCCTAATCTGGAATGTCTTCTTCGCTAATATTTTGTCGGGGTCCGTTTTAGACAGGTTTGACAGTATTACAAGTCTGAAAGAGATACCTTTGCAACTTGCGAATGGAGTACCATCAATGGTCATTCCCTTTTCTATCTAGCTTATTTTAATTTTAACATATCAGCTTTGATTTTTATTTTTTTAATTACTGATCTTGGATTAAAATTTTGCAGGCTGTTTTCTTTATGACTTATGTATTAACATCAGGATGGACGAGTTTGGCGTGTGAACTAATGCAACCTGTGGTCCTTTTGTGCCACTGGTTGGATAGATGCTTTTTTAGAGGCAAGGATGTTTTGTGCTGTGGCCCAATGACTTTTCCGTACCACACTGAGATTCCAAGAGTCCTCCTGTTTGGGCTTCTTGGTTTTACTTCTTCGGTTACGGCCCCTCTAATACTACCCTTCTTGCTGGTGTACTTTTTCCTTGCCTATCTTGTGTATCGTAATCAGGTGAGCATTTCTTTACCAATTAATTAATCAGGTTTATTCTGAATCATTTTATATTTTGTTTGAGTATGTGCTGACAAGTTACAATTATATGTTTCAGTTTATCAATGTGTACATCAAAAAATATGAAACTGGGGGACTTTATTGGCCTATTGCGCATAATGCAATAATCTTCTCACTGCTAGTGATGCAATTGATAGTTTTGGGTGTCTTTGGGCTTAAAAAGTCAACAGTTGCTTCAAGCTTCACGATCCCACTCATCATTTCCACCCTCCTTTTCCACTTTTACTGGAGGCAAAGGTTTTTACCGATATTTAAAACCACTGCTGCTCAGGTATTATTTACCAGAAACAAATGTTACTTGCCAAGACTCTTTCTTTGTTTCTTTATTTTTCCATGTTTAATTATTCATTATTTTTGTTCCGAATGCAGGTAATTATGGAAATGGATAGGCAGGACGAGCAATCTGGAAAATTGGAAGAATATCATAAGCAGTTGCTTACAGCCTATTGTCAGTTCAAAGCCACTTCCCATATCGAGTCGTCTGTAACTCCACAAGTCAACGACACTGAGAATGGTCGAAAATTGGAAGAGATTAATGACCATTTACAGTTGGCTTATTGTTCTTTCAAATCTACTGCCCATAACTCCCCTTTAGCGAGCCCCCTCGCCCGGTGTGAGAATGGTGATGATCCCATAGGACAGAAAACAAGGTTTGACTAAGCCCTTACTTATTTCACCATATCATCAGGTTGAAAACCAGTATCTCTCCTTATCCCACTAAGGAGTCCCGTTTGCAACTTTTTTAGTTCCATAAAGTAGTTCTATTATTAGTGATGATAATATAAAATGATCTAATATCCTCCCGCTTAATATCACGTTTTTACTAACCTACTACCACTACTAATTGAGCAATCATTATATTTAGGGCTAATGATGTGATACAAACACATCCTTAAAATTTTACAAAAGTTGCAAATGAGATTCTTTATGTAGAATGTAGATGATGTTTAGATTTTCACCGTTTATGCTTTGTCATTTTGCAGTAAAGAGAACCAAGCAACCACGTCCTGGAATACGTGCTTAGCTTCCCCATGCAGAAATTGAAGAATCAAAGCTTGATGCATATACACCGCGTTGTACTCTTATTTGCGGGTTTCATTTTTTGTGTATAATATAATACCATTCAAATTAGGCTGGTTGGGCTACTAGAATCAGCTCTCCAAGAATTTTGAGGAATAGGTCTAACTGAAATGTAGAACTCGACGTGTGAATATATGGAAACTCTTTTTTGCTCTTATTCTTTGAATATAGATATCGCTTTGGCATTTTCGCGTACTCACTCCCAAGTACTGGTTTTGATATTTTTGGCGATCTGACTGGAATAGGAAACATGTACAGAAAACAAAATGGCGGAAGTAGAAATTTTCATCTCTGCTCTCATATCGATCTGAATGAATTATTCTTTTCACGGACGTAAATTTTTGCCTTCTAGGCGGTTGAAGATTTATTTTTAAGAGTTTGAACCTCTTCTTATAAATCACGGTGGATGTACTTATTTACATTTATTGGGATGAGCCAATATACGAGTGCGGCGTTCTCGTAAATCATATATATACAAGTGCATTTATTCTAATGATTGAGTCATTTATTTCAATAAAAGTATATGATGTATTTTTAAATAAGAAGAATTTTATAAGAATGCTTAATTTTTTTGTATTTTAAAATTTTTCTCTCTCCTAAAAAATATTTTTTCTTAAATTGCTATTTTTAAGTATTTTTGTTTTGGAACGGAGAGAGTATTTTTTATTTTTACATTTTTTGCAAGCATGGGTTGGCTAAATATGTATAAGATAGTTCTTTTATTTTTATCGATCACCTCGCCATTGGTTTGTGTTCAAGCTCCGTACCATCTCCTTGAAGAGTTACAATTCCTAGAATTTCTTGATGTTACGACAAGGAAGATTATAATCTTATTTGAATAGGGGTTTGGTTGATGACCAAGGCTGGTTTGAAGGGAATAGAGGCTAATGTAATTACAGTCTGTCTATGTTTAGAACAGAATAGTCCAAGTTTGTCGCATTTTTAAGCTTTCACAGTGTCACTTTTAAAGTGAAACGAACCTAAAGACCAAAAATATGGACACTAAAGATGTAATGTGTTAGATTTGGTTTATATTAGCGACGATATCATTCTGAATTAGGTGTCTCAGTTCCTCGGTGAGCAATGCAGCGGCCTCTTAAAAAAATAGATCAAACTTAATTTATATTTGAACTTCGGTATTTTCGTTGTGGATATTTTAAAGGTAATTATATATTTTTGATAAGAACATGAACTGTGTATTTTTTTTTTATATATAATTTTTTATAATATTGTGATATCACGATTTTTTTCTATTAAGATTTTCAAAATAATTTTTTTGTATAGTTTTATAATTATCTTTTTGATTTTTTTATAATTTTATTTTGGTAGTGACACGTGTATATATCGGTGTTTAAAAATAGTGCGACCTATAAAATCCGTTGCACAAAAAAACTGCATCGCTCGTAGTTTAAAAGTATGCCGTATTTGATGTTCTACTGTTTTTAGCTAAACGATCTCATCCATGGGTTGACCCTAATTCCCTTGCACCGGCTGTGCGCCCCGTGCCCATTACTCAAGACTGTCGGGCCTAGGTTCTCTACAATTGGACTTCAGCCCAAGAAGAATTTAGGTGTAAATCAATAGTGGACTACAGATTGTACCGTGGGCTGACCCATCTAAGGTTACCTAAAAGGGAGCTGCTAGACTGTTGCTACTTATATTATATACTCCGTACCACAGAAAGAATTTCTCCAAAACTTTACAAATTATACTTTGTTTATTCATTTCAAAATTTTAATTAGCTTCTTCTTTCTTTTTCTTTTTTCTAATATGCATTGCTATTTTATTTTTAAATATAAAAAACATTAGAGGGAGTAGAACAATAATATGCCAATATTCATCTATCTTTCATTTGAAAATTGGGAAAAAAATCATTGACGGCAATCTTTTTATTTTTTTCTTGAAAACAGAATAAACAGCAATTGTCTATATCCCTAGCTTTATAAATTAATTCAGACAACACAACATGCTTTTCAAGGCTATTGGTTAGAAAAAGAAAAAAAAAAGAGGAAAAAGTCAAGGACTTTTATGGTCCAATCAAGTTTAAGACAAATCTCAAGGGATTTCTCATGATAGTGAGTGTCCTTATCATCAAATATACAAATAATATTTTATTCATATGACTGATAATGGGATTAATATAAAATGAAAAAGTAGTGAGAATAGTGTCTTTTGGCCTTAATCACGGATAGCTTTCACTGTTAATTATCGTCATCGAGTTGACAAGGGAATGAATCTTAGGGTAGAGTCAAATTTGGAAATTTTGGTTGCTTCTATGGGGATCCTTCTGTTTTGCTTCTTCTTAGGAGGGATATTCCTCCTTACTTTACAGAAGCTTGTAATTAGATACAAGGCTAGCAGCCTGGTGCATTTATACTCTTCCCGTCGTACCAAAATAAGAGTTTCATTTGAAATATATAATTAATTTAACTTAAATAATTATATCAACAAGACGGATAGTAACTTTTTATAACGAATAAATTTTGAGTCACGTCATCATAAAGTCTATTAGAGAGAAGTTGCTCGCTTAAAAACTAATATTTTCATCGGTATGTATTACATTTGAAGCTCAATTGATAATTTTTATAACTTCAAAAGTGAGATTAATTTTCTAGCTGGAAATATCAATTCATATTTTGCCTGATCAGATAAGTTTAGCCTGATGGATTTTCTGCATGGTGGAATATGTACAAACATTACACATGGCCTTTACTTGATATTCATGACAACATCTAAAAACACTTGACAAAAATTTATAAATACTACTACCATTCTTAGCTAAACATATAAACAGCTGAAAGAAAAAAACGTTATACCTAACTATATCATTACAGAGAGGAATATGTGTGTGTGTTTGTGTGTATAACAATTGACAAAATTTTACAAATACTACTACCTTTTTTAGGTAAACATATGAACAGCTGAAAAAAAAAAACGTTATACCTAACTACATCTTTACAGGGAGGTGTGTGTATATATATATATATATATATATATATAAAGAAAATTATATACGAGGACTTATATTGTTTGAAACAATCTAACTTGGTATGCTATTGATGTGGATGCTGCTACCATGCCAGCAATAAACTATGAATTTACAAAATAAATCATCTTTTAAGATCATGATAGGACAAAAATAAAGGAATTTTTCATGTTCGTGAGTGTCAATATCGTTATATCAAAATATTGTGAAAGTAATAATATATTTTGAAAAATGAAAAGGCGTGGGAGAATTCGTCGTTTGGCTGTTGTCATGGCTAAGAAAAATACTACTCTCATAGGTCTTAATTAGTTATAGAAAAAAAATAAATTATGTTTATTACCGTCATCTAGCTGGAAAAATGTGCCTAATAAATTAAGTTAATTAAAATCACATTAATTAATTTGAAATATTTATTTGCTTGTTTGGGCTCTTTGTGTATAGCTTCTTCTTCATAAGGATATTCCCTTTACTTTACTCTTTTAACATCGATCTTCCTTTTCTCAGGTTGCCTGCAGCTCAACATTATAATGGTGTTCCACGTATGGTGGAACTTGTGCGCATGGAAGCATATATATGAAGGAAATCAAATCAAAAATGCGCTCTTGTACCTGAAATAAATTAAGCATGTTTCTAAATGGGACCAAAACTCTCAACAGCTAAAAACACAAAGTCAATTTTTATTTAATAAGGTCAAAAGATTTTAACAAAACCATGACCTTAGAGATTACCAAACAAAGTTGTGGAAGAAAAAAAGTCAGATCGAAAACAAGCTGTACTCATCAACTCTTTAATTTGTTTGGTCAGCCAACAAATGATTATTTAGAAATTAAGTACACCAATGTGGCTCTCTCTCAATAATCAAAGAAAACTGAGAATGATTCGGAAGGGGTTTTGTTAGAACAAAACTCGTGTTAATAATAATACAATAATTATGATAAAATAATATCCATGTTAAGTCACCAACTATTCTAATAATTTAAATTGATAAAGAGATGATTCAACAACATATTTAAACTCATAACACTTCATTTCACTTGCAACTAACAAGTGAATTCAAATCCGAGAGGTTTAAATCAAAATGTACATGCACTAGATAATAAAGGACACCGTACGATTGGGGTAGGATTTGAACCCAATACCATGCACATCCAAAGCTTTGATACCATGTTTGGTTTGCAGCTCTCATTTTCATTGTTGCCACCATCTTTGCTTTCCCCCCCTCTTTCTCTTCTCTTGTTTGCAGGTTGCCAGTCACAGGGGAAGGAGACCCTTTCAACAATACTGTTCCAAAATCACTGGCGCCAATAAGTTCTTCACTTGTGGCTAGTTGAGTACAGATATCAACCAGTACAGAATCATGAGATTGATTTAAAAGTTCTCTTTCTGACCAATTATTAAGCAAACTATTAGGAGCCAGCCCCATATCTTGATTCTGGGTTTCCAAATCATCATTAGAAAAGTCAATACCTTCTACCTTTTTTCCGTTGGAACCAACCTTATCTCCTCTAGGTTTGAACTGAGTGATATTCATTATTTTCTTAACGCAATATTCGTCTCTTAAATATTATATATTGTACAAAGTTAACAACTAATTATAAGACAGACCCAGGAACTTAATTCTCATTAATACTAAATGCATAAATAATATTTAACCAAAACCATATCAAAAAAGAGAAGAAATAGAACTAGTAAATATTTCAAGAACTTAAAATATCTAATAGAATGAATCTACTCATTTATAAAACAAAAATGAGTTTAAAAAATGAAATCCTTAGTCCTAATTATAGGACTCTAAGCATCCCTATTGAAGATATACTTTGATATTTGAAGAGACACTTTACATGGATCGGATGCACTTGTTCAATTCATTACACCATGAAGGGATACATCAATTAAATTGGACTCACTTTTAATTTCAAGAGGTGTTTTTTACCATCGAACCATCATCCATTTTCATCATAAAATTGTGGAATAAATATATATTAAAATATATTTATCAATTTTATATTATTGAGAATTTTGAAAATCTCCAACAATTTTCTCCAATTTTCACATTCCTTTAACCTTTATCAGTTCAACTTTTTTCTTTCATTTCTTAGGCATAATATACATAAGTAATAGATGTCTTTAGACTTAAATCTTTACATAGTCTAATAGTCAAAATTGTCGGAATTCATAATGGACTACGCCTTAAATTATTTTATGTTAACCTATCATGCGGACATATACTATGTCTCATATGATTTTAAATATATTTGACACAGTTAAGGCTGTGTGGTACATCTTAGGAATTCATAAGAGAACTTAAAGATCAACTTTTAAATCTCATAGAAGTGGCCTCCACTTTCTTCTCCTATATAGGTGAATCTATTTTATGCATTTGTATGACTTACATCCTCCCCCGGGACACAAAAGATACATATATGCAAATTATTCTCCATACAATAATTTCAAGAGTAAATTAACAAACATATATAATAATGCAATATTTTAGCTAAATTAAGTGCATTCAAATGTTTTATCAAATATATCTTAATTTAATTTTCAATCAAACCAATATAAATAAATATTTTTTATTGAAGATGGAAGAAAATTAATTCAAACATCTAACAGTACATAGTATTATCAATAATAGATATTTATAATAAAATACTATAAAATAAATTATTACATAGAAATAAAATTTACTTACAAAATTTTCGCATTTTCATCAAAGTTTCCTTTGAATTGGAAAACTTCCTCCTTGATAAAAATATGTCAAAATTTCTCATCGAGTGACATATGTCAAAATGACATTTCATACTATGAGTCATTACATTTTCCACCTCCTTAGGAAAATAACTTCTTGCTTTCTAAGAACATAAACAATAATTTCTATAATTATGATATTCATTTTATTTGTATTCAATTTCCTTACCTATTTATTTGAATACAATAAGTAAACTTTTGACATTTTTCGGCAAAGCCACAATTTCATTTTAAGACAATAAATTATCTCATATATTTTCTATACCGACAAATCATTGCTCATCAAAACAATGATTTAAATAGCCACATATATGTATATAATTATATACATATTTTTATCTTCAACCAACTAGCCACAATTATGTGTACCTAATAAATTATTACATATATATTAATACCGACATATTTTATCGAAAAATCCTTCATAGCGTTATACCACCAACTCAATTCAACTAAAATATTATTTTTTTAGAATGTGCTTAATCCAATATTGTTTTAAGTTTATTAGAACATTGTTGAAAACCCACATTAATAATAACACAATAATTTTGATAAAATAATATCCGCCCAAATTGAGTAATACTCACTTTTTCTTTAGAACAATATTCATCTCTTATACCCTTATTTATTGTACAAGGTTAACAACGAATTTGTCTTCTAAGATAAGATAGACTCAAGAACTTAATTCTCGTTAAATACTAAGTACATAATTAATATTTAATCAAAACCATATCGAAAAAGAGAAAAAATAAAACCATTAACTATTTCAAAAACTACAAATATTTAACAGAGTAAACCCACTCATTTATAAAACAAAAAATGAGTTTACTTGAAATGATTGAAAAATGAAATCCCTAGTCCTATTTATAGGACTCTAAACACCACTTTCGAAGAGATACTTTGGTATTTGAAGAGATAATTCACATGGAATAGAGTAGATGCACTTGTTCAATTCATTATCACATGAATGAATATATCAATTGAATTAGATACACCTTTCAACTTCAATAAGTGTCTTCTACTATTGAACCATTACCTATTTTCATCATAAAATTGTTCAATAAATATATTAATATATGTTTATCAATTTTATACTATTGATGAATTTGAAAATCTCCAATAAATTTAGAGTTTGATGCTTCAATTAAACTCACGGGATTAAAATTATCTCAATAATAAATTGATGACGTTTCTCGCTGTTAATTAATTTTGAGATTTATCTGTTTCCTAAAATGCAAACTCCTTATTTAAGATAGTTGACATGTTTTCCAATAATTATGGTCGAGCTAGACCTAGCTATAGGTCTTCACCAATAAAATAATAAGCCCACAAAATTCTTGAGGTATGGATTTATATATATATACACACACACAGAAACAGTTTATGCAGTGCACATGCTTCATTGTTGACAAAGAATTGATAGCTGCATGGCGTAATTAATTAGAGATTGTTAGGTAACTATCTATATCAATCATGTAATTAGCTGCATTGCAGAATTAATTAGAAATTGAGAGTTGCATAAGGAATTTATGATAAAAACCATTCAGTGAGAAACTCATGCATATATATGGCCGTTTTCCCACTTCATTAAATGTGAGTAAGAATCTTCACTCTTGTTATTTGATTTACGATTTCCTTGAGACTACTCATGATGTGCAATGTACGTTGAAAAATTGAAAGTTAGACCAATAATTTGTTTTTATAAATTTTAAATTAGAAATATCATTTACAAAGACTGAATGGACTTGTTGAAGTTGCTCTAATTTATAGCTAGAAAGTCCCTTTCATCAACAAAGACTCAATGGATTTACAAAGACTGAATGGACTTGTTAAAGTTAATTACGATTCTGTAAAGGATTTCGAGTTTCTCACACCTTGAAGGTGTTGGAGTTTAATTCATAAATATTTGGAGTCCTTGAATCACTAGGGATTTGATTTTCCTGCTTCATTATGGATTCGAATCCACCATACAGATTCTATAAATAGGGTGAGAACACACAGCAAGATTAGATGTCAAGAGCAAAGGAAAAGATCCTAACAAGTAAGAGATGGTAGCATCTTCGAAGGGGCTTGAGAGATATGTGTCAGCATACGTCAAACCTTGAATCGTGTCGTGTATCGAATCCAAAATCCGATTCGATGATTATAAATATTTTATGAATCAAATTGCATCGTAAGATACGAAAAAAAGAAGATTTATCTAAACACATAGAAAACTCAATTATTAGACAATAAACTATACTAATTAAGTATAAAATCCATAATGAAATTAAGTCTTTAATGTATCAAATTGGTATCGCATCGTAGTTAAAATTTAGATCTTCTGTTTTATTCTCTGTTTTATTTTAATTCAATGGTCATATGTGCATTGCTTAAAAAAATTATTAATTATTAAATAAAATAAATAAATATAAATAACTTTTAGATTATAGAATAGATGATATAGTAGAGAATAGAATAGAATAAAAGATTTGAATTCATCGTAGTTAAGTATCCCATATTCTAAGATATTTACATCAATGGATGTTAGAATCTTCAAAGGGACTAATTTGTAGAATAAATCCTTCAAGTTTATAAATGTCTATTGAAGTTGATTCTCATCGTGAATGTTGGCAAAAGTTTGGTCAAACCACATTAAATTTGGTTGTTGTTTGTGTTCTCTTGTTCTTCGTTTTCAAGCCAAATATATACATATATATATATACTGCAGGCTTTTTTTTTTTTTTAAATCATACATCTTGTGGGGATCCTTGCACACAATTTAGACCCGACTTCTGCAGACGTGCATGAAATCCTAACAGTTCTTATAGACCTCATCAACTGTATGACTTGAGCATCAGGATTGTGCCATCCCAACTGTGCTCACGTCACAAATACGTAAGAAACTCCAACTCACGGGCACCAATTACACTTCAATCAACCTTTCCAGAACTCTGTGTTAACACAGGAACCCTAATGATTTGAGTAGCTACAGCCTATAACAAGCCACAAGCCACAAGCCACAAAGTTCAGATGAGATACAACCTGCTTCAGTGTATTCATATAATCTTTCTCCTACAGTAATTTGTGGACCACTATTATATTTTAGTGCTCTAAAAGATATTTGCTCCCTCATTTACATGGGCAATGATGATCACCCGTTCACTGAGATTTGATAATATTGCAAGGCTGTTAACCTAGTTTTATTGAATATGATTCCTCACTATATAATCCATAAAATTGGCTTCCAGTATTTAAGAAAACGAATCGTCGTCTTACCTCAGCTTATTCAAATGATATGAACACATGATGAAATGATCGATATTGCCAGAAAACTAATTGTGAAGAAGTGATATATGCAACTAGACAGCAACATAAAAATGAAGATTAATTTAGAATCCCAAAGTCTTTGAGATTTAGGATTTTCCTAGCATTTAATTATATATAAACTTGATATTATCGAGCCAATTTATTACCATAGGATATAAATTAACTTTCGACATTGAAAACCCCAACCAAAACTAGAAAACGGAACCTCAATTTTGAGCTTCTATCATTAATTCATCAAAGTTAGAGAATAAGTATCAAAGTTGAAGTTTCAAATAAGTGCGGACGACAACAAATAAATAATAAAATGCTGCAACTCTGGAAAATGCCCTACATACTAAACCCCAGCAAGTTTAGGCCAAAATGTCAAAGGAATCTACTGTATTCTATGTGCCTTTTTCTTGAGGTTCCGAGGAACTTTGTTAAAAAAATATATGTCATCCATAAATTTTATTTAAATAAATTAAACACGTACACATACCTTTTATTATGAAAATATTCTAATAAAGAGTACAATTCTCCAGCACAAGTGAGCCCAACGTTCATCGATCTTTTATGATTTACATGCTCCTTAATAGAATCAGCCTAAATTCAATCGACATAAGACATCAAAAGATCGTCATTCAAATACAATCCAAGATAGCACACAAAACCATATCATAAATTAAAATCCCCATTATAGAAAGTAATAGCAAAAGAAACATTTAAGAGAATGCGAGTTTATTAGCTAAGTATAGGGTTTTTGCGAAGAATCCCATATTGATACAAATTTACACCTGAATCTACAATGCCATTTATTGCGCCCCCGGCCCCGGATACCTCAACTCTTCGAAGCCATCTTTTTGCAGTACTGTCCCTTGTTGAAGATTAGTACCATCATAGTTGGAAACAACAGGAGGGTAAACTAGAGTATTCATTTCTCCCCAATCAATACTTGTCCCAATTCTCATGTCCCCATATAAGAAATCCATTCCATCAAGTCTGTGTGGGTTATTATCATGTAACATTTCTTCGATTAACTCCGCCGGAAAATTAGTGCTGCCACTTTCTTGACCATCTATAGTGTATTGTATACTGCTTGGCAATGGAGATATAATATTGACCGAGTGCTCGAAAGGTGGCTGAACAGATGACGACATAACATTTGTAGGAAACTGAAGATTGGTTACATCGTGATTGATGGTTTGTTCTTGATCATCGTCAGAAAACTTCCCTCCGAGCTTTATTAGTAATTTTCGGATCGAAGCGTGGTCGTTGAAGCCCGGCTCTTGGTTTGAGTATGGTATCACAGGAGGCATCACAGGTAGGTCGGGCCAATAAGGGCTTTGGTTATTAATACTGCTGTAATCAGAAATGACCATGGAGTTTTCTTTTGCCCTCCCTTTCTGCTTTTGGTTGCTGCGATCTCTACGAGCCTGTTGTTCTTTTCGCTGCTTACCTAAGAGCTTCTTCTTCAGCCTTGTGTTCCAATAGTTCTTGATATCATTATCAGTTCTCCCAGGTAATTGTGCTGCAATTATAGACCACCTGTTCATGCAAACATAAGAATTCATAATTAAGCACACTTAACTTTGGCGTTCTGATGGGATCGGGTGTATTAGTACTGTTGGTACAAATGGAAAATTAATAGAGGTAGATGATTATTTGTAACAAAATCTTAATTACCTGCTCCCAATACTTATGTAGAGGTTGCAAATTATGTCATCTTCTTCTTCAGAGAATCCTCCATGTTTGATATTCGGACGAAGATAGTTCAACCATCTAAGGCGACAGCTCTTCCCACATCTCTTAAGGCCTAAATCAGAAACGAAATTCGTATATATTTACCATGAGAACTTATATGTTCAATCAAACTTTACTATGTTTCAGCAGTAATAGTTAAGAAAATGTAGAAGATAAAAAAATTGGAAATTAAAGTACTAGATTAAAGGCTTCTTACCAATTTTTTGAGGCAAAGCTATCCAGTTGCCACCGGTGCCATGTTCTTCGATATAGGTCTTGAGCTTGGCATCTTCTTCAGGTGACCATGGCCCTTTCTTGACGTTTGCTTTGTCGCAGCACGGAGCTCTCCCCATATTTTTCAGTTCCGTTCTTCTGATTTCTTGATCAGATAAGAATTATATGAGTGTGAGAGAGGGAGAGGGAGAGGGAGAGGGAGAG
>JAUMHB010026918.1:10915-40267 GCA_032359685.1 Pittosporum tobira
GTATCCATTGAATAATAAGAATTAGACCTAACACGATTTCAAATACAAAAATTTTAATCACTTCAGTTTGTTTAAAAGAAAAAAGGGGGGGAGG
The DNA here is from genome assembly GCA_032359685.1 of Pittosporum tobira. NCBI lineage: Eukaryota > Viridiplantae > Streptophyta > Magnoliopsida > Apiales > Pittosporaceae > Pittosporum > Pittosporum tobira. Next base: position 11,010 of record JAUMHB010026918.1, read on the forward strand.
GGTTCCAAATCTCAGCGTAACAGGATATTCTGGCTTACGGGACCGCAGAGGGATGGATAGAAATATATGCTTGGGCACCAAAATATATACTATATTCCCTCAATTTATATTATCATAATCATAAAATTTACGTTTATTAAAAAAAAAATTAAAATTACCGTTCAATTTTTAAAGAAAAAGTGGATAGAGATATAATTTTATATTTTTTAAAAAAATATTTATTGCCTTCATCCTGAAAAATAAGTCATAAGTTTTCGGATGTTACAAAATTTAATATGTTTTAAACACACACACACACACACACACACATATATATTGTAAATTTAATACTCCCTCCATTCAAGTTATATATTATCCTAATTTTTTTAACTATGTACGGCACAAAATTTTAAAAGTTTCAAAAGCACATTTATACATTATATTTATAAATATTTTTATATACTTAATATATTTATGTGTTATACTTTTCAATATAGGTAAAAAAAATTTTAAAATATAATGTATAACTATGTTTCTAAACGTCTAAAGACTTGTCTGAAATTTTCAAAAAAATATGATATTTAAACTTAGACGAAAGTAGTATGTTTTTAATATATTAGATGCTATAATATACAAATACATGAAAAAAAATATAAAAATACATGAAAAATATAATATGTAAATGTACGTTTAGAACATTTTAAAATCCATGTCAAAAATTGTCAAAAAACTTGTGATTTCATTTACAGGACAAATGGTCATTTTTAATAAAAGGAATGCGGATACTATTAAAAAACTATGACTAAAAATAGCTTAAATAAGGATATGGGATAAATAGGCTTGGACAAACTAAAAAATAAATTAAAATAATATAAGTTGGATAGAGAGCATATGTTTTCATATGCAAATATTTGAATTTTAAAATTAGAAATACATTCATAATTTCTTGTTAATTTTAAAATTTAATAAGAAATTATTTAGAGTCGAACTAAAAATGTAATAAATAGAGTTGTATATTTAATTACTTTACAGTAATTATTTTATTTACACTAGACTAACAAAATAACTTTTAAGATATATTTAGAAGGAAAAAAAAAAATGCGAATCTAATTTAGCATCCTCACAATTTAGTATTTCTACAAACTTCGGAAACACAACACGCGACTTTTGCTGGTAAAGAAATACAAGTAGCCCACGTTGGGTAGAGGGTCCTACTCCACAACTCATCAAACCACCTCACATTCACAAGTATCGTTTTTTATAATTATTTTTAATATTTTCACGCTACATGTCCACTTGGACCAATTCAATATATTATGTTTAATTATTACTCGCATCATTTCATAAAAAATATATATTTATTAATTTTATATTTTAAATAACATTGATCTCTTAAATAACGATTACTATAATGATCATGTTTTAAATGTCACATTTTATTATAAAAAAAAATAATTTTATTATAATTTATAGAGTGTTATTGTTAAGTAGTCAAAAAATTCTGACTCAAAAACCAGAATATTACTCCTATTTTTACAATAGATTGAATATTATCACCCACGGTATTCTTTTAATTTAATTTAAAACAACCACCGACAGTACCAACAAATTCATAGTAAATAATTTAGTTTGAAGGGGGTTGGGTTCAGTTATTTAATTCACATTATTAAGATGACTTCTAGCTGTATAATTGTGTTACGTTAATTGTCAAGTGACAACTCAGGGTAACCTAAAATGTCAAAAATGTCTACACCACTATTTCGAGCCCCCCAATGCTGACAATTTTACGTGAATACAAAGAATTGATAATAATCGTGATAAAGATAAACCCCACTCATCAAATGGAATACAAATCAATCAATCAGGTCCACACTGATTAGCATGTATAAACATGATTTTATCAACGAATATGTCATTATCAATCAAATGGAATAGCAATTAACATAAGCCTTTATCTATTTATATAATAGTATGTCACTGACTACCTTCAATACCAAAAATAAAATTATAAAAAAAACAATCATAGAGTATTTTTAATTCAAGGGCAAAACCAAAAAATAGAAAATTTAAAATTAAAAAAAAAAAAACAAATAATCACATGCACCTTCTAAATTATTCCATCTCAGAATGTCACTTTCCAGATCTTGATCCTCAGATCCACCTTACACTTGGCCCCCGCCGTAGCGGCCACCGACGGTGTCTTGCCGGTCGGTAAATTAGCTTTGATGCCACTACACTTGACCCTGATCCCGACCTTCTTAGTCTTCATTCCACCAATCTTGACTTTGACCTTTGTGTCCAACTGAATCTTTAACGGCAAACTCTTCTTGTTCTTCAGATTTAACGATGTTTCGTCAACGGGTTGACTCGCGCTACTGACTGTAGTTCTGAGAGTAGTCGTGTTTTTAGTTCCGTGAGTGAAGGCCGGAAATGAACCGGAGCCGACGTTAACGCCGTTAGAACTGATCAAAATGTCAATGGGATTGTAAATGAAGGTGATTTTTTTATTAGGGTTACGAGTGGTGACGGTCAGGTTGAACTTGGAGGTGAGTTGGGAGTTGGAGGAAGTGAGGTTGAATTGTGAGAGTTGGAGAGACGACACGGTGAATGTGGGACGGTGGGGGCGGTAGAGGACGTAAAGGACGGCGCCGGAGAGTGCGGCAAGGGCGAGGATGATGATGATGACTAGAGTGGTCCAGAGGCAGCAGGTGCAGCAGCGGCTACGGCGGCGCCGGTTGTGATAGGCTGTTGGGCGGTAGGCGGGGCGGGTGGCGTTGTAGAGTTGGGCTTTGGTGGCTGGAAATGATTGGTTGGTGGTGGAGCCGCCGTTGGTTGTTGGTGCGGCGGTGCCGTTAGTTCTGGCGGTGGGGGTGGGTTTGGAGGATGGAAAAACCTTGTCTGTCATGGTTAATTCAAGAACAAAATGGGTTTGGCAGGATTGGAATTAGGATTACAGGGTTATATAGAGAGAGAGAGATGCAGAATATTATATATATATATATATATATATATATATATATGGAAGTTTTATCAGAGGGAGGAATTAAATGGTTGGGGAAGAGAGGGAGAAAGCAGGGAAGATGGAAGGTGGAAGGGCAATTGTGAAAAGAGATAGAGAGAGACCTTATAACAGCTGTTATACAGTCGACGCGGTCCATTAGGGCGTGGTAATTAAGGAATGTAGCCTCTTAATTACAATTTCGTTCCAATTTCCTTTATTCCTGTGTAATGGAGTATCTTCTAATCAAATTTGCTCTCTCTGATTTATGTTCGTGCCACCTCGTGTATATAGTGTAACTAATTCTTATCTTGTCAAATTGAACATGTGCTCATTAAATACAAATTTGTGAATGCACTTTATTGTATTTTACAAAATTAATATTTTGTTTATGATTTATATTAAATTCGCAAAAATTGTATTAATAATTTTAAGTTTGGGTTTAATATAAAAAATTTAATTCAATACATATATGGATGTTGGTGTGGTTTAAGTACAAAATGCACTAAATTTATAATTTTTTATATTTTTTATAAAGAATTTGAACATATATACAATATGTATACTTAATTCATTGAGCGTTTATAGTTTGAACCGAAATATTGCGCTCATTTTTGTTGTCAAAATTTTATCAATTTTATTGTATTCAAATCATATATTATTTTCTATATATGTATTTTTTGTATATTAGTGATTTATCTTGAAAAAAAAAATTTGTATTTTAAATTTTTTATATTTAAACATTAATAGCTTGTAATGTATTATGAACTTATAAATTATAATTATATTAATCACAAACTCTTGTAATTAAGTTGTAACGTATTTTGGTTAATCCATAACCTGTATCAATTTGCACCAAATTTGCTTAAACAAAACTCGCACCAATCCACAAGTAGTTGATTATATACGATTATTAAACTTTTTCAAACTCGTACTATGGTTGTTGGTCCACATCAAACCGCACCGTACTCTCTCTTATTATTTTGTTATATATTTTTAATTAAATAATTTATATTATTTAAAAATATAAACTTTACAATACCGTAAGATATAATATAACATATTTATTATGACTTTTTTTTAAGATATATATTTTTTAATAAGCTTTCAACTAAAAGGAAAAACGTCTCCCTTTCTGTTTTATTTTATAAAGGCATGTTTTCCTTGACTTTCTTATAAAACTTTCTATTATATTATTAAGTGAAATAGTTATAATAAGCTTTCTACATTAAGTTAAAAGATAAAATGTCACGATAATTACATTGTATTACATCAAACAAATGATAAAAAAAAAATTCAAAAATGTTGAAATGAAATACTCTTAAATGAAATAATTTCAAAAATCAAACTGTATTAATTTGGTTTCACTTAAATGATTTTCAATGGTAGAAAGGTGTTAATGCTTAACGACGTAATAAATCCCAAATTTAACTGCTAAAAACACGCGATCAAAATAGAAACTGGAGCTCGCTAAGTGTCTGAGTTGAAACTTGTAATTCACACGGTCATAGAGATGTTTCCTACTCACCCGCTTTGGACTCTATCTAGTCTGATGTTTAGGTGGAAATGGTTGTTAGCCGCGTGTGAAAGCGAGTGATTATCGTCCTCATCATGATTTTACCGGCTAGCGAGTTACTACTAATTTCGATTTTTGATCCAAAAAATAAAATAAATAATAAGGTTATTTCTGGAATTTAAATGAAGATAATAGTATATAATTATAACAGCAATCGTAAATAAGATTATAATTTATTTGAGACTGTTTTGAAAATTAAACTTCTAACTCCATATTTGTCCATCATCTTTATTGATTCAAACTTATCAGATTTTTTTTTTTGATATATTCTATTTATTTTAAACTAGAGATGCCTATTGATTTTTCCAATTAATATTCAAAATAATAAAATTAAAATTAATATGAAATCATTTAAAGTGTTGAAATTTTGAAATTAATAAATAAAAAATATATTTTTTTTTATTTAAAGCATGTATAACTTATTTGTATAAAAAAAATAATACCAAAAGCATATAGAGATCAAGGAATAAGTGAGTATGAAACAGCTCTACACACACACACAACGAGTTTATCACATGTTTTTTCCGTCAAATGAAAATTCACAGGAAAAAAAAAAAAAAGGGAGAAAGAATTCCTTGCAGGAGAAATCCGATGGATGGGTGGACCGACGCGAGTGCTTTTGAATACTACTCATGAAGAGCTGATCGGAACATAATTAGGTACTCAATCTCTCAAAAAATAATAAAAATAAAATAAAATTACAAATAATAATCAGTTGATAGTAAATAGGTCTTATTTAACACAATTTATTTTAGAACATATGAAATAATTAATTTTTAATTTTCAAAAAATGAATCATAACTTATTTATGTATAAATTAAAAAATAATAAAATATTTTTTATTTTTTTTAAATTGTGTCAAATAAGTGAATACCAACCACGTAATGGTGGTTACTAATCCCCAAACTTCAAGTCACTCTCTCTCTCTCTCTCTCGCACGCGCGCGGGCGTAACGGGCACACAACTGAGCATCCGTTCGAGGTTGCTTCACCTCTAATTTATTTTCTCTTCTTATTATTATTTAATATGGGTAGTCAATATATTTATTACGACGTGCACCGAAAATTCTTTATTTTTCGTTTTATGGATGTCAGAATTTTTAATATAAGTTTCGGTTGGTAACAATTTTGATTTTCAAATATTTTTGGTGACTTAAAAAATCTGCTAAAATATCTCAAGGCATGTAATTTTGAAAAATTAATTTAATTACTAATCATGAAAATTAAATTAAGCCAATTAAAATTAGATGAAGAGAGTGATTTTACATTACACCCCCACATTACACTTAGAAGCACCGTTCTAAAAGTCGTAATGAGTGCGTGAAAGTGGTTGTTCCAGTACTCCTGCATGGAAATCAAATGAGAATAATTGTCAAGATTTGTTATTATCTCCGTCATCCACTTCGATCACTATTATCATATTTTAAATTATTATATCAATACTATAATCCACCAATTTAACTACTAATTCACTAATATCAATCACTATTATCTTATTTAAAATTATAATATCAAACACATTTTTTAGACTCTGCACAAAATTAAATTGTTGTAATTTAACTGAGAAGAAGGGAATATTAATAAAAGGTGTAATATGTCAAATCAAATTAGAGATGAAAATGAGTCGAATTAATTCGAATATTATTTGTTTAGATTCTATTCATATAATTTATCAAGTTTAAAATAAAGCTCGTGTATGACTCATTTAACTATCGAGTCAAATACGAATACGAATCGAGACCGAGTAGTTTAAAATTTTTGAACAAGTTACATAAAATATCAATAAAAAAATAATTTTAATAAAATTTGAGTAATTAATTGAACTTTAAAATATATTCGTATTTTATTTGTTAATATTTTAAATTAAATTCAAATTAAACTTTTATCCGGACAAATTGTTTGATTTTTATTTCCAACCTTAAATCAAATGGGGTAGGAGAGAGAGAGAACCCTTTTTCTGTTCTCTCTTGTTTTGCTTTCTCTGGACAACCTCCGTGGGACTTGTTGCCTTCTGACATTTTAATTTGAAGCGTAAAAGTCGGTGCTTCTTCAATTTTGCCCAGTCATTTGGTACGTTGTTGTTGTTAAGTACGAATGGTGGCAGTGCTAAATTTAAATTCTCAAATTATATTAGTATTTATAATTGATTATTACATCATTTAGAACCTATTATAAAATCATAAATTTCAGGCCTCTAATATTATCCATAATTAAAAAATGCAATGTCTAAAATAGATTAAAAAGATAAATAAAAAATAGCAATGTCTCATAGGCTGGCTTGCATTTTTTATGGGCCTACCTCGTGCCAAAAGTGTTGGTGAAAATGTAGAGGTTTACCGTTAGGCCTAGGTGCCTTGATGTCTGAACCTCCTCAGAAGTGAAATTCCGCTCCAGTAATCAGGCCTGATATGCACTTAAACCCGTATCCGAGCCCAAGAAAAGTCACGAAGCTTAGGATTTGACTCATTTCTATTATTTATCCTCTAATTTTATCTAATACATTATAAAAAAATATTTTTTAATAAAATTAAAACCAATTAATTAATTTAGAATATTCAATCATACTATTGCTCTAAATATAAAAATAATCAAACACTTTTTCACCATTTAATAAATATATGCAATTTTTATTGAATTTTTAATGGTTAAAAATATATTTGACTGTAGAATTATTTTCAATAATTATAAATTTTTGTAAATTTAATCTCTATATTACTGATTATATCTTAGCATATTTAAATTATTATAAATAAATATAAATACTAATATATTGTGCTAAATTGAAAGAAATATGTAATGGAAACGATTCAAATAGTTGAATTAAATTAAATTGAAGAGCGTCAACCCATTCACCATTGACATATAATACTCTCTCCGTCCCAACCAATTTGTAATACTTTAAATTTATGCGGAGTTCAATAAATGTATTTAATATTATAATTTTAAATAAAAAAATAGTTATTGATATTATTATTTAAATAAGAGAATAGTGAAGTAGTAGTTAAAGTGGTGGGGTATAGTATTAATATAGTAATTTAAAATAGAATAATAATGATTGAAATAATATGTCATATTTGATAAAGTAAATGTAATTTAGATAATTAATATTATTAAATTATTTAAATTAAATATGTTGTAATAATACGTGACATCTAAAAAATATAAATGTTACAATATAAATTGGATAGATGGAGTGCTGGAAATGAATTTAAATGGTTAGTACTTATTTGGAGATCCCACTGTTTTGTAAGGTTGTGACAGAAGTCAACTTGCAACATTTAAAACAAAGGAAGATAGTCATTGTAATATTATATTATGTCATCTAACAAATTAATCATATAATTTTATTAAATAATAAATTAAATTAATATTTTATTATTTATTATTCAATTTAATTTATCGCTTGATAAGAGTAACTTTAACATAAATAAAATTATATAATTGATTTGTTATATCATGTTATCAAGATATAACAGTTATATCGAATATTGTTTTTGAAAAAAAAAGAGACTACGTTGACACAAAAAATTGACCCAAATTTTAAGCAGGTTGAATTAATCGAAATGATTATTATTTTTCTTTTCCAAAATCTATTTAGAAGATATCCTTGTATCGCTAATAACACATTAAAATTTTTTTTATTAAAACTTCAAAGTCATAGCGTGGAAAACATTGCGTGAAAACAAAAGACACTCCATACTACTTTGTCCGTAATAGTGACCAAATTTTGTCACCGACACATGGAAATAAACCATATAATTTCCGATTTTTTACGGATCTTTAAAAAAGGGTTTAATTATAGAAAAATTATTTTAGTTATTTGTATAAATATTAAAATTTTAAATAAGAAAGAAATAATTAAAATAATAAATTATAATATTAATAATATAATTTTAAATAACATATTAATAATTAAAATAATAAATTATATATTTATAAATAAATTATTTAAAAAAAAATTTAAAATAAAAAAATTATAAAATATTTTTTTAAAAAAATTAAAAAAATTATGAAGCGGAGACCATTAAAATGGAATAATGATGGTCCGCAATATTATATGTATCAAAGTGTCATTATGTCAAATGGTTATGGTCCCCAGCCTCCTTTACTACTACTGGAAATTAATTATTCATGGTGCGTTATTCGGCCATTATTGTATTTTTCTTAATAATTACAATTATTAGATTTGTAATAATTTAAAATATAATTACCTGACCTGACAATCTTAAATGTTTTGGATACGGTCGTGGCCTGCGAAAGTATACTTATCAATCATTCTTATCCAACTAAACTAGTAAGAATTAAAATAAACAAGTAATTATGCTCACAGTAAATTTTAAGCGAGTCGTGACAATACAAATGTATAAAATTTATTTTTTGAGAATAAATTATTACAGTATTTTTTTGAATTTTTCGATCGATATCACTATGACCAAAACCAAATCCGTTTGGAAAATAATAGAAATGTAAAAAAAAATTGTTTGGAAATTTAATATTATAATCTTTAAGACATTGAAGGCGTTTAAATATTGAGTATAATATGGGCTCGTTTGGTACAACTTATTTAAAAATAAATCATAGATTATTTAATAATTATATCATTAAATAAGTGATTAGTTATGTTTTGTGTAGTTTATGAATAAATGATTATTCAATAAATTTCTTAAATTTAACTTTTTAGAAATGATTATTATGTGCTTTAATAGGTTGTATAATCTAAAAGCAACTTATTGAATAAACTGAAACAAACAGAACTCTAAAATGATTATAACTTAAAAAAGATATAATCGCTTCTAAAAAATGGAACCAAACAGGCCGGCCCTATGTAGTACAGTATTATGCAATAAAAAAGTCTCTATTTTGATAATTGTATATAGATTTTTAAAAGTTCACGAGGTTACTTTAAAATTTAAAAGGAGGCCCAATTTATGAAGATATTTATGAAATGGAGGGAATATATCATTACTCGTTAAATGGACTTAGATTAGTTTATTAGACAAAAAATAATTGAATTTAATATCAAATAGATATAAATAATAAAAAATTATGAACAGTAAATAAACGGACCTAAGGGAGAAGTTATTGAACGACTGAATTGGTTCACAAGCAATGATTGGAAGGGAGAATTACGTAGGGCAAATATAATCAGGATCACATCACATCCTCTAAAATTCTTCTAGTCTGGGGGAATATCTGTGTGTGTGTGTGTGTGTGTGTGTGTGTTACCAAACCACTTTTCAGACTGTACGTGTGATACTTAGCTTTGTGTAAGTATACTGTTTTTGCTTTTTGCCGGTAGCACTAATCTTAATTTAATCATCCATGTCAAGAAACAGTATTCCATTACAGCTCTGTAAATTTCAGAGCTTAGGAAAAAGACAGCATTTGGGTTCATTTTCACCTAATAAATTTTTTTGTTTTCGCTTCTATAATTCCTTCTTATTACTTCCCTGGTACTGTTTCTTGTTCTACTTTTATCTAAATACTTGTGCATCTTTCTTCCTTTAAAGGCAACAGCACGTGCTCTACGTCACTGCATTATGTGCAAATTCTCTTAGATGGTTGAGTGAGAGAGATCAAAGATCTCGAGGCTTAATCTCAGGTTTGTTTCGATGGTGATGAGGAGAATGCAAATCATTTTCATGTTGATGGGCTTCTTTATAATTCTCATTGCTTTGCCAGTTCATGGATTTGCAGGTAACGGTCCTATTTTTTTCTGCATTATCTAATTTGTTTGATGAATGTAATTGGTTGATTAAGTCAATGTGGGTCAGGATGAACTTTGAATTTGGAGAAAATTGGATCTGGTTTCCCAGAAGTTTGTTACTGTGATCAACAATTAAAAGGAATGGTTGCTTAAATCTTTGTTGGAATATATCTATTATCCCAAGTTAGCTACTTTATTAGATTAGTTGAGAAAGAGCATCAAATATCTGTTAAATCTCATTACCAGAAATTTCAATTTTTAAAGAGAAACTTACAAATCCCCCCGGAAAACTGTTAAATCCACCAGTAGTGCTCACGATGAACTCATATATAGATTTTGGGGATAGTTCTGCTGCAAAATTATCCCAATTGCCTATTTTGTGGGTAGATACGATTTTAGATAGGCAAGAACCTCTAATCTATAAATTAATTTATCGCATCAAATTGCTGGTCTGACTTGAATGATATTGAGTACTGACCACACCTGAGTAGAAAATTCCAAAATCCAAAATCATTTTCTAGTTCTAATTTGACTGCATTTTGAAGCTTAATAGCTTCATCCCGGTTTGAAAGTTTTGTTTTTTCATGAATTTCCGGAAATAAGAAAAATGTAATATGGAAATTTAGAGATGCTAAACACGACACGTTGACAGAAGAATCATAGACTTGCCAACAATTGAATTGTCGTCCGACATTTTTAACTTTGCACTCTGTTTGCAGGCCTTAAAGTACCTTCATTGACAGCAGCTTCTGTGCTTAATCACTTCCGAATAGAAACACCTCACTTCAACACCTATGGAACAACTAGATTAGGTCAAACTTTTCTGCAAAATGGTACTACTTCATGGATTACTTTAGCATCGTAAATTTCCATTAGTTTATAGCAACGTTTCGAATATATTTAGAAAATTAGATTCGACACTCATTCTAGTTGTCATTGCATGCTCTTTCCTTTTTTTAGCTCCCAACGGATACAACACTTTCAGACCTGTCAAAAGTCCATCAAATGCACCTACTATGCCACCTCCCCATCATCATGGTAAGAAAAAAGCACAAGGTCTTTCTCGTCCACCATCGTTGTCATTTTTTGAACATCATCATAAAAGAAAGAAATTCAAAGACTTTGCCCCTGGACCATCTCCTACTGGCAGCCAACAAGGTCAGTATGCAACTGGAAATCTCCTTAATTAGATAGTTTCTTGAGTTTGTGTTGTGTTGTATTTTATCACTAACACTATCTTCCTACTATAATATATTTGATGGAAGGTATAAGTCCTTCAATCTCCCCACTTGATTCTGCTTCCACTCCGTCAAAGAGCTCGGGTGCATTCAGCCCTGCACCATCACAAATAATTTCTCCATTAAACTCTTCCCTGAAGAAACACAAGACGACTCCACCACCCTCGCCAGTTTTAGCACTACCGCCTCCGCCTCCTAATGAAGGTAGCTATACCCTTATGTTTAGATTCTCTCACAATCTATTGCTTTATCTGTTCCACAAAAAAGGTCCCATTTGCGAAAGTTAGTAAGGGCAAATTTCTTTCCATGTTTACCCCTAAAATAGTGAATGTTTAGTTTAATGGTGAGGACATTGTGTCATTTTGTATTATCTTGAGTGAGAAAGGAACTATTCTCTTGGAATTGAAGATTTTGACAAATGGACTCTTTTTTTTGGAACAAAGGGAGTATCACTGCAGATAATAACAGTTGTATTCTATACTACTTGTAGATTGCACATCAGTAACATGCACGGTGCCATTAACCTATACTCCTGGTGGAGCTCCATGTAGCTGTGTGTGGCCTATTGAAGTTAGACTAGGCCTCAGTGTTGCCCTATATACATTTTTCCCTTTGGTCTCAGAGCTAGCTAAGGAGATTGCGACTAGCCTTTCAATAAACCAAAGTCAGGTTCGGATAATGGGTGCCAATGCAGCCCTCCAGCAGCAAGAGAAAACCACGGTCCTCATTAATTTGGTACCACTAAAAGCGGACTTTGATTCCACTGCCGCATTTTTCATCTACAAAATGTTCTGGACGAGACAAATTCTTATTAATACTTCCCTCTTTGGTGCCTACAAAGTAGTACATGTTCAATATCCAGGTTTTGTAGCAATCGTTGATTATTTCTGCATTCACTGAGATATTTTTCTCATGGTTTTTTAAAGTATAATGTACTGCATTATATGCTTCAAATTTTTTAAATCTTCATATTTACAGGCCTTCCGCCTTCTCCGCCGTCAGTACATTCAAGCGCTGCTAATATAGATGATCACCCATTTGCTAGTGATGGAATGCCGAGAAAACCTTTAGGGGTTAATGTGCCAAGGAGAAGGAAGGACAAGACTGATGGGAGCACAATCACTGTTGTTGTGTTATCATCAGTCACAGCTTTCATTGTTTTTGTGGGAGTTCTCTGGATTTTGGTTCTGAAATGTGGATGGTCCATCTGTCAACCGAAAGAAACTTATCTTGTATCCTCCCTTGGAAAACCATCAGGTACATACCATTTTCTTAAAATCATAAAATTTGAGAGATCCAGAATATTATGCAGCATTCCTATTTATACAATTAGTGAATATATATGTGTGTATATGTATATATAAATTCTGCAGGGAATTTGAGGTCTTTGATGTTGGGAAGCAGACCCAGTTCAGCATCATTTAGCTCTAGTAGAATGGCATATACGGGGACTGCTAAGATTTTTGGTTTGAGTGAAATTCAGAGAGCCACTAATAGTTTTGATGTTTCAAGAATTATTGGGGAGGGTGGTTTCGGACTTGTCTATAGTGGTGATCTTGGTGATGGAAGGAAAGTGGCTGTGAAGGTTCTGAAGAGAGATGATCAGCAGGGGGGCCGTGAGTTCTTAGCAGAAGTTGAGATGCTTAGTCGTCTGCACCACAGAAACTTGGTCAAATTGATCGGTATCTGCACGGAGGACCAATGCCGATGCCTCGTCTATGAACTTGTTCCTAATGGAAGTGTCGAATCCCACCTGCATGGTACATTAAATTCTTGATAATAATCCTCTATTTATTTATTTATTTATTTGTAACATTAAATTTGCTGAGAGTATTTTCTTTTCTGTGCATCAGGAATTGATAAGGAAAGTGATCCTCTTGATTGGTGTGCGAGAATGAAGATTGCTCTGGGATCAGCTCGGGGTTTAGCTTATCTGCACGAAGACTCAAGCCCTCGTGTCATACACAGAGACTTCAAGGCCAGCAACATTTTGTTAGAACATGATTTTACACCTAGAGTTTCAGATTTTGGGTTGGCTAAAACAGCACTGGAAGAGGGAAACAAGCACATCTCAACACATGTTATGGGAACTTTTGGGTATGCACTTTCTTAATTAATTCACACACATACACGTTATATAAGGCTGCGTGATCCTCCATAGACCCTGTTATTTGCGGGGGTCTTGTGAACTAGGCACGAGCTTATATATATGTAATTAGGCTCGCACACATACAATATATAGCCTACTACCATGACCACTGTGTTGCTATAACCACTTATCGCACTTTTTTATGAACCATTTATTTTCCAGATACTTAGCTCCAGAGTATGCAATGACTGGCCATCTGCTCGTGAAAAGTGATGTTTACAGCTATGGTGTAGTTCTCCTAGAGCTCTTAACAGGAAGAAAGCCCGTAGACTTGTCACAGCCACCAGGTCAAGAAAATTTGGTTGCTTGGGCACGTCCACTGCTCACACACGGAGAGGCCCTAGAAACAATCATTGACCCATCTTTAAACCGAAATATCTCATTCGACAGTGTATCTAAGGTAGCAGCCATTGCATCAATGTGCGTCCAACCAGAAGTATCTCACCGTCCGTTTATGGGTGAAGTTGTTCAAGCCTTAAAGTTTGTGTGCAATGAGTTTAACGAAATAAAGGAGGACCCTATATCGAGAAATTGCAGCCACGTGGACTTTCCTATTGATAATAAGGACAGTGGAGCTTCAGCTGATATAGTGGAAGCCTTGGGGATCAATTACCCAAGGCCTGACTATGACACTAAGATCCCGTTATCAGCTTCTTATTTAAAGTATCCATCAGTTGGATTTGAGGAACAAGAATCGGGGGATTTCAGGAGGATATCTAATTCCGCTCCCTTGAAAATGGGAAAGAGAAGGCAATTCTGGCGACGATTAAGGGGACTATCTAGAGGCAGCATGAGTGACCATGGATCTTGGGGGAAATAATTTCCAGAATTTTCTTCAGTATTATATCCTTTACGAATTTGGAGTTGCACTTGCATGAGTATGATAGGTTCTTTTTATAGGATTGGTAAGTTAATTTTATTTTTATTTTTTCCCCGAATAACAAATGGAGTTCTGGCTTTGAAGATAGTATTATTGTAGCATTGTTGTACATTATGCAGTTTATGGTAATCCAAAGTGTTGGATTTCAGGACTTGACCAGAAGAGTTGTCAATTATGTTCAATTCAAATTCTTTTAATACGTAAATTTGACTTTTACAATAAGGAAGATAAATAGATAACAGATATGAAAACAGGTGACATTCATATATGATACGTTTTTGGTAATAAACAATGAGACTGCAACAGCCTGTATATTGCTATGAATTAGGATAACCTTATGTTTCGCAACTCAATCCCAAGTCTTGGAATTGGCATTGAGATGCAAATTACAACTAGATTTCAATTCGATGGAAATGCTAACATGCTTTTAATTCCAATCCCACACTACGGAATTAAGTTGCCAAACACAGCTTTAAGAATTGCAGGATCACTATGACAACATAATGTGCTTCTCCTACACCACTATTTGACTGTTGGTCACCATTATAAACCAGCTGCTCTTCCTAAGATGTGTCTCAGAATCTTCACTCCTAATGTACCTGTATCAAACAAGAAGGTCCAAACATCATTTTATGGATAAAATGGACAAAGGCACCAATTTTTAGCAGGTATATTGAACAGATGTACTACTATGATATTACCTTCCCATCATCAGCACAATGGCTTGGGGATTAGTGCCTGGGGATTGGGAAAATGTTGAAAAATCAATCACATGAAGCCTACGGACGCCATGAACCTCGTAATTAGGGTTTACGACTTTGCCCACCAGGCATCCACCATGCCACCATGGTAGTGCCAGATTGTAATCAGTGTCTTTGCAGAATTGCTTCAAGGACTTGGTAGTGTTTTCATGCTTGGGGATAAAATTGGCATTTTCTTGGACACTCAAGTTAAGAAGCTTCTCGAAGGTGTCATTCATATCGTTGGTGAGGTGTTTTGAGCTTCTCTACAAGGCGAAAACCATTGACACATTGCTGTAGATCTTGCGGACCTCTGAAGTAGTTGAAGGTAACATTGGGGTTATCATCAAGATTAGTGTCGTTCAGGCTGACCTGACTGGTTGACTTTGTATTGGCAAGCTTTTGTAGGATAAAACCTCCTTTGAATTATTCATATGGAAGGTTTTGCTTGCTTCTTCTAAAGGCTTGAATAGCTTCTTCTGTTATATGCCTTGGAGGAATGCCGGAGGGCTGTCCTATCTGTTAATGCCTCCGGAATCATTTGAAAATTAGAATTTCACTTTGATTATATCTAAGGTTAAAGATGGGATAAAAAATATATCCTTCAAGTTTGCGAATGATAAATCTTTTGAAGTCCCAATAAGTACATGTTTATTGATCTCCGCTGACACCATCCCTTGACGTAACGAATGCTATCAAGCTTTTGCCCAAATCCACTAGTAGCCTCAATGTAGACACCAATGCTCGTGATCCCAACTATTTGTATCAGCGTCTGCTGGGGTCCTGGGGAGGTCTATTGAAGGGCACAAGGAGCGTGTTCAAGGGTTGTCTGCCATGCCTTTCCCAACGAACTCATTGTCATGGACCACAGAGATATTCCTTCCTTTAAGCTCGGGCTTTGGCCCAATACCACTAAGTAGTAGCAGTTGAGGGCTCCCAAATGTACCAGTTCGCTTCTTTGAAATAAATGCTTGATGCTTCTTCCCTTTTGCATATTTGAATATGACCCCAACAGCCCTTGGCTTCTCGCCTGTATTTGAGGGATAAACATGAAAATAAAATATATTCTTGATATTCGCAAATTTTGCAAAAGAGACTTTTTGTAAAACGAGGGAGAGTAGTTTACTCGTGAACAAATTGGGATATAAAATCCACACAAAACGACATGAATATCTTAATTTTAAGGTATTTAAGTTACCCGATTTATTGAACACAATCCTTGCATGAATCAGAACATTAAGATTTGTGGGGTTGGCTGATTGAAGTAGTTCAACAGCAGTGTGACAGCGACCATCCTTGTCAAATATGGTTCCACCAACCTTGGTTCCATATAAGTGATGGTAGGTGAATCTGTTGTCAGGCAAGATCCGAACTTCCGATAGACCATCCCTTACCGCTGTCTGCCAAGGCAACAGGTTAGGCCTCTGTACAATCTGTTTCTCAATCCATTGGTACGACTCATTCACCAGTTTGGCATCCAATCCAAATTTGTTAATATACCTGAAAAGTGAAAGTCATGACCACCAGATTCACTTGTTTTCAGTAATAGGCTTTAGACAAAGCATAAGAGCCAAGCACCTTAAGCAGCAGGCCAATGTTTTCTTAAATCAATACACATAAATCTTAAAAATACAAACATATTTGTGGCCCATGTGAGGTTAAATGGATTTATTACCAGCTATTGCAACTTGCAATAAACCCCGTTTAAATCCAATCGAGTATGGATGGTTGTGTGGTGTATTTCCACCTAACAAATCATTCGTCTTCGGGTTTCTGATTTCTCGAACTGAAATTCCAGAGGAAAGGGGCATTTACACAAACACAATCATTACGAAGATAGAAGGAACTATTAATTGTTCTGATTTTCCATACAACAACATGTGATGCTCAAGATTATCACTTTCGAATCTAATAATGAATGCCCAACTACGCAATTTGGTAAACACACTGGTTTGCTTGCCTACAATTAACCCAAAACAAGAAATACCAGCAATTAGCCATACATTGTACTAATCTGTTCACAACCAGATTCTTAATCCACATTAAGGTTAATTTGAAATTCAACCAACCACGAATGAATAGTACGATAAAATCAAGAAAATGATAGAAAGCTGAAATTAAGTTGTACCTTGTGCAAGCTCTGGTGTAGAATCCAGCATTGATGACAAGTACCTCCACCCAAAACTTTAGCCCTAGAATTTAAAGATCCATCGGAGGACACAAAAGTTTGCGAAGCAGAGGTTGGAGAATTGTCTGCTAGAGAGACATGATAGTTTTTGCAAGAATGTGACATTTGGGTTGGCAAAAGGAATGCTACCTAGGACTAACGTAAATAAGCTGATGAGTAGAACACGGGACAACGTATGAATGAGCCTAAGCTAGGACGTCTATTGATCGGCACTTGGGCAGATAAAAATCTCCGTATAGAGGTGTCACAAGGTTAGTTCAGTACTTTGTTTCACCTGTTGATTCCTTTTAATTTCCGAAAACCCTTTTGATTCTGTTTATACGCGAAAGTTGTTCAAGCCTCGAGGCTTTTTTGCAGTGAGTTCGACGAAATAAAAGAGGCCATTATATCAAAAAGTTGCAACCTTGCAGCAGCCATAAGGACTTTGCTATTGATAAGCATAGAGGAGCTTAATGTGATCTTATGCGATCGGGGGATTCGTTATTTCCAATGCCTGGCTATAGTTCCAATTTGGACACTAAAATGCCGTTATTGACCCTAGATTTAAGGTATCTATCAGCTGGATTTGATGCAGTCGCACTTGATTGAACAACAGAGATTCTTTTCATACATGTACTGTCACATGCAGCATTTGAAAGGTTTGGAAGATTTTCAGATCTCGGAAGGTTTTTTCAATAATGGCTATGTAAACAGTAAAAAAATCGAACAGTAAAAAGTTAAAGCTTTATATGTTTATTTTTGATTATTAAAACTGATTATAACTTATTTTTAAAAAATAATTATTTTAAAAATAATTATTTTTACTAATTTTAAAAAAAAATTATATATTAAATACGACCTATAAACTTATTTGAAAAAATTAGTCAATATATATATTTTTTCGAATTATAATTTATTCTAATTAACAAATAAATTTTAAATTATTTTGAAATAAACTGTGCCAAACAAACATACCGTGTATTCGTATCATTGTTGTAACTTGTAAATTATGTAGTAGTTTTTAGTAATCCAATAAAGAGTGTAGATTTTGGGCTTTGAACCAAACAATATATTAACTTCTATTTAGGCAACTAGCAGAAAGGAAACATCAATGACAGTGGTGAACAATCAGATAATAAAAAAGGTGTATTAAGTAATAGGTGATAAATAATGAGAAATGATTATACAACAAAATGGAAATCCTGCTTATTCCATGCACCGATGTACGTAAGCCCGATTAAAGCCTATCTCAACATAAGACTGCTTGCTAAGAATTATAATAAAATAATAAGATTTGCAGCTTAGCTAGTACTCAACATACTGTGGGCTCCTATACAGCTACTCGGATGTTGATCAACATTATAAACCAGCTGCTCCTCCTAACCTCTGCCTCAGAATCTTCACTCCCATATGCCTATAACAAGAAGGTCCAAACATCATTTTGTGCAGATAAAGAAGACAAAACGATCTACCAAATAAACATTTTCTAGTAGGCAAAAAGAGTCCCATTTGTAAAATTACTAAAAAATGTTTTGCAAAAAGGACTCCTTTTTAATGATGTTAGTATAAAATAACTCAATTTCCTCAAGAATAACCAGTTAAACAATAGATGGAATAAACATAAATCCTTAGTTTGCAAATTTTGCAAATGGGACTCTTTTTGAGGAAGTAGTTAGTATATTGATTATCAAACAAATGTACTATGATCTTACCTTCCCATCATCAGCAAAGTGGCTTGGGGATTAGTTCCTGGGGACTGGGAAAATACCGAACCATCAAGTACACGAAGCCCATGAATACCAAGAACCTCGTACTTAGGGTTTACCACCTTGCCCACTTGACATCCACCGTGGTAGTGCCATATTGTGATTACAGTGTCTTTGCAGAATTGTTTCAAGGACTTGGTATTGTTCGTATGTTTTGGGATATAATTGACATTTGCCTGAACACTCAAGTTAAGCAGCTTCTCGAAGGCTTTCTTGTCAGACTGCATAAAGCTGGTGAGGTGTTTCGATTTGACCAGCTTCTCTACAATGCGAATACCATTGGCACATTCCTGTAAATCTTGCGGATGGCTGAAGTAGTTGAAGGTGAGATTGGGGTTATCATCAACATTGGTGTTGTTCAGGCCGAGCTGCCCGGTTGACTTTGGATGGGCAAGCTTTTGTAGGATAAAACCTCCTTTAAACGCTTCATGTGGAAGGTCTCCCTTGCCTTTTTTAAAGGCTTGTATAGCTTCTTCAGTTCTTTCCTTCGGAGGAATGGTGGAGAGCTGCCCAATCTGTTAATACCACTAAAAGCATTACTTAAAGGGACAATTCTTAAACAAAACAGTACTACACTCCACAAATAGAGTCCCATTTGTCAAATTTTACTAACCTCAGCTGACACCATTCCATGATCGCTGTGAATACTATCAGTCGTTTGCCCAAATCCGCTACTAGCCTCAATGTAGATGCCCATCTTGGTGATCCCAACCGTTTGAATCAGCGTCTGCTCCACGGGTCTATTGAAGGGCACAAAGAGTGCGTTCATAGGGTTGTCTGCCATGGATTTCCCAACAAATTCATTGTCAAGCACCACAGGAATGTTCATTCTATTAAGGTCGGCTTTTGGTCCAATACCGCTAAGTAGTAGCAGTTGAGGGCTCCCAACTGCACCAGATGATACTATAATTTCACTCTTCCAGTTCTTCGAAAGAAATGCTTGGTGTATCTTCCCATTTTCATCTTTGAATATGACTCCAACCGCCCTTGGTTTTTTCCCTGTAGTGCAAAATTAAAGACCGTTATGAGTCATGAACAAACATGCTACTGATAATAAAAGATTCACATTTGTCAAATTCTTTTGTCCCAAGAGGGGAGTAACATTTTGATTGATTATAGTATAAAATAACACAATGTCTTTAATTTTACCATGAATCTAAACATTTACTATTTTAGGGATAAAAGTGGAACGAAAATATTAAGCAAAAAATTCACTAATTTTCTGAATAGGGCACTTTTTGTGGAATGGAGGGAGTAACATATCTTTGGGATCAATCGAGACAACATGACAGCATATATATATATATATACCTTGTCCAGCGAACTCGATCTTCTGGACTGTTGCATGAACCAAAACGTTAAGATTTTTTGGGTTGGCCAATTGAAGTAACTCAGCAGCAGAGTGACGGCGACCATCCTTGTCAAAGATGGTTCCACCGACCTTGGTTCCATATAAATGATCATAGGTGAATCCATTGTCAGGAGAAATCCCAGCTTCCAGTAGACCATCCTTTACCGCTTTCTGCCAAGGCGCCAGGTTAGGCTTGTGTACAATCTGTTTCTCTATCCATGGGTATGATTCATTCACAAGTTTGGCATCCAATCCCAATTTGTTAATATCACTGCAAACCATCAACACAAAAACTCACTTAGTTGCAACAAGTTTTTACTAAATTAATAGGCGTTAGATTCAATATAAGATCCAAGCAGGTTAAGCGATAGGCCAATGTTTTTCAGATCAATATAAACATGTAATTCTTTAAAATAGAAATAGCTTTGTGGCACATGAATAATAGGGTGAAATGGATTTATTTCTATCTTATAAAAGGAGAGGTTTTCTTTTTTTCATTTTTTATCCTTTTATCTTTATATATATACACACACAAACACGCACACATATATTATTCTTTTACTTATTTTTCCTCTTCATCTTCTTGATTGTCATAGATTCATTTTCCGACTATCCATAGAAAGTAGAGATACTAAATCAAATTCATTTAAATCCAATGGGGTATGTGTAGTTGTGTGGTGTACTTCTACCTAATGAAAAGCAGAGATTGTAACTTGCAATTTCTAGTGTTGTCATATTGATAGTATGACTACCATAAATGAATCGTATGCCCTTAGGTCTCTATCTAACAACCCATGGTAGAGAGGGGCTTGGAAGGGGCAAACTTTTAAATTTGATCGAGGACCACACCTATCTACAAGCATTTAATCAAACAGAACCTGTACAAGGTTAGAAGAAAAAACTATTAGTTGCTCTGATTTTTCATACGAGGACATGTGATACTCAACAGTATTATCGCTTTTGAGCCTAATAAAAAATGCAATTAATCAAACAGAACCGGTACAAGCATTTAATCAAACAGAACCAGTATAAGGTTAGAAGAAACTATTATTGTTCTAGTTTTTCATACGAGCACATGTGATACTCAACATTATCACTTTCGAGCCTAATAATAAATGCCCAACTATGCAATTTGGTAAACACCAAGATAATCACCAGATTATCAACCTACCTTAAGGTTAATTGTAGTCACTACAATTCAACACCCACAAATACATAATAAAATCAAGAAATTGACAGAAAACGAAAAGATGACATTTTTAATGAAATTAATTTACCTTGTGCTAGGTCTGGTGTAGAATCCAGCGTTGATGGCGGTGCCTCCACCCAAAACCTTAGCCCTAGCATTAAAAACTCCATCGGAGGATACAAAGATTTGGGAAGCAGAGGTTGGAGAAAGGTCTGCTAGAGATATATGGAAGTTTTGCAAGAATGTGACATTTGGGTTGTCAAAAGGGACCCCACCTCGTTCCACTAATAGAACACTGAAGTTCCGGGAGAGGGTGGCAGCCAAGGGGCACCCTGCCGTGCCACCTCCTACTATTATATAATCATACGCCTTGTTATTATCACCGGCTGATGGGAAAGAGCTTGCATGTCTGATAAATGGATATTTATCTTCCCAGCTATTCTCCTGACCTGCAGGATCCCAAGAATCTTTTAATTTTCTGGGTTTTGAACATATAAATTTATTTATTTATAGGGGATAAGGTAGAAGTGTATTATGTTAGATTCATATTTTAATTAAAATAATTTTTTTTAATTTTATAATATAATTTTTACTATAATATATCATATTAAATACATAATAAGTGTATCTATCTTTTCTTTTTATTTTTAAACGAAAAGAACATAATTTCAAGAAATCGAATAATGCAATAAAGGTTAGGAGGAGATATTTTTTTGATAAGCATCCTTTTTTTTAAATGTAAGACCTTTTGTTGAAAAGGTCCAGAAAAGAGCTAATTCCTAATATAATTATTTTTTTAACGAAACATTTAATGCAAAAAGAAAAAAAATTGTTACGCATGTAAATTTTCTAATTTCACAAGGAGTGTTGATACGTATTCCGAATCTAAATACTCGAAACAGATACAGTGTTTGTTTGGTTTCAATTATTAGAATTAATTATAATTTATCTTTAAAAAATTAATTATTTTATTAAATAAATTTTTTTATAGGTTAAATATAACAATATTATTAATTTACATTATAAAGTTAATCAATAAATATTTTTTTTAGCTCAATTTTTTTTTAATTAACAAATAAGCTACTTCCTCTATCCAATTTATATTATCCTAATTTTATTTTTAGTTTTTCCAAGTTTAATTGTCCTCTTTCTTTATTTAAACTATTTTTACTTACTCCGTCTGTTCCTAAATAATTGTCTTTTTAAAAGTATGTACGTGGATTAAAAAAATTAATTATTGTTTTATTGGTTTGAATAAAATACTTGAAAAGATAAAGAGAGAGAATTAAAGAAAAATATTTATTGGAGCAAAACTTATTCGAAAGATGAAAGATAATGAAATTAAGAAAATAATGTTTTGACTTTTACCTTAAAATGTGAAAATGACAATTAAATTGGAATATTTTTTTTTCTCTCTATAAAGACAACTATTTAGGAACAAAGGGAGTATAATTTTCCGAGACAACTTTTTTATTGAAAATTATAAATATTTTTTTGAAAATACCAAACTATTACTCTACTCAACTCTTTATTTCTATTTAATTTTCCTTTCTATCCATTTTATCCATAAAAGATGAAGGACAATTTAGAGAAAATAATACTCCATCTATTCCAAAATAATAGTTTTTTTAGAATAAAAAATTTGTCCCAAAATAATTATCATTTGTAGTTTTTTAAGAAAGTATAATAGAATTTTTTTTCTATATTATCACTAATATCTCTTATTTTTCTAAAGAGTTTTAATTCTCTAATTTTTTTTATTTCTCTTACTCACAATTTTCAATAAGAGATAAAATTGAAATTGAGCACTAATATTTATTATTGGTCTTAATCTATGTGCATTAAGGTAAAATGACTATTAATATAAAAGGGAGCGAGTATTTTCTTAACGTGCGTGTATTTTGTAATTAAAATAATACTCCCTCTATTCCAAAATACTAATCTTTTTAGAATGTGAAATTTATTACAAAATAATTATCATTTATAATTTTTTAGGAGAACATAATAAATAGTTTTTCTATATTACCCCTAATCTCTCTCATATTTCTAATGATTTTTAATTCTCTAAATTATTTCTCTCTATTGCTCACCATTTCCAATAAAAAATAAAATTATAATTAAACACTAATATTTATTATTGGTCTTAATGTGTGCATCAAACTAAAACGACTATTAATATAATGACTATTAATATAAAATATAGAAAGTATAAATTAAATGGATGAATTATAAATAATTTTGAAATAAATTATGTCAAATAAATATATAATAGAATTAAATTATTTTTCAAAAGTTTATAGTTAATTACTGTATGCTAGTATATTTAACTCGTACCTGTTTCACAGTCTAAACAAATTCCGAACACGTACTAAACGTGTTACAGATTCATGCGAGTATGATAATCTCATTTTATTTTTTATTTTTTAAAAACGAAAGGAGGTTTAATAAAGCATCCAATGACAGGATTTGAGTTTGATAAAGAGACAGAAAATAGAAACAACAGGCAAAAATGGTTCGTGTTTAGTTGTTTGAGCTTCCATGGCCACCATGGAATTAAGGTGCAGAATATAAAATACAACAAGGAAAATATAACACACCAGTAAAATGTAGATATATATATATATATATATATAGAGAGAGAGAGAGAGAGAGAGAGAGAGAGACCTTGACAGAAAGTGAGAGAAAGAATACTAATGAGAGACAGCTTCATCATCACCACCACCGCCGCCGCCGCCATTCAGATGCAAACAAGCAACCTGTTCAGACAACTACAGAAAGTGGATCGGATCTTTTTTCAAACTCTGGTATCACCTTGATGTGGCTAACTTTGTTTGGCCTTAATTCTGCGTGTTTTCTGCAATATATATACATATATATATATAAACAAGGCTATATACACAGACTACAGAGATATAAATGTATATATAATAAAGAATTACAGAATGACAAACCAACTAAAACAACTTTACAGAACCAGGAAATTAAATGAGGACCATTTAATGCATCGTATGATCCGAGTTATTAGTGGGCAACCGTTGGAGAAGATGTAATTAACTCATGCCCGCCGTTGGATTACCTTCCATCGTCTCATCCGGTCCGTCCAGTACTTTGCCAGCTCACAACTGCTGATAAATGTGCCGCCCTACGACTACGTACTGCATTACTCCTCTTCTCGCTGAGAATAAAATTACTCTCACCTGCCATGAATATTGGTACGGTACTTCTTCCTAATTATCCGTACAATTGAACATTATTTTCAAAATTATTATATTATACAGTACTACTATTATTACTTATTGCCATTCAAGAGCCCGGAATTTCCGAGGACAAACGGGACGAGCATATATATGAACCTGAAGTTACAGGAGGGTAACAATGGTGGTTGAAAGCGTCAACCATTTTCTTACTATTAGCCAGATAAATAATAACAATGAAGAAACGGATCGGATCGAATACATAAGTTGCCCCAATTTATTTCAAAATAATTTATATATATAACTTATTTAACAGCTTTATTTTTGTAATGTGGCATTGTTAATGGGAATAATTTAATCTAGTATGAAATAAATATTTACCAAATAGGTTGATAATTCATTAAAAAATTAAATATGAAGAAAAAATAAATCTCATCACTAACTTTTTAATACATTAAAGTGTTGTGACTATTTATAGCATATTACCAATAAATTAGACAAGTATTTTTTTTTTTTTAATTTTAAATAAATTATAAATTGTGTCAATAATTAAGTTGTGACAATAAAGGACATAGTTAGTTAATCAAAACTTGTTACTCCGTAAATAATTAGCACTTAATAGACCAGTTTTTGTTACTTCATAAAATAAATAATTAGCACTTAATAAATCAGTTTTTATGCGACGGATCTATTGTTCCAAAGATTATTTACTGCAGTTATTACAAAACTCTGCTATTGTGGAAGCAAATAAATTTGATTGACTAACCAAACACGGAACATGGTCAAGTTACACGGTTACACAAACCGCGCACTGCGGTCAGAATTGAAAGTACGTAACAATGAATTTCGCAAACATTTTATTCAGTTGGATAAATAATATTAATAACATTTTACATCTTTAAAATGTTTAATATTTTGTCTTGACACCCAGATACATTACAAGTACTAGTTTTCTTGCACACACATTATGTGTGTCGGTTACAAATTAATTTAAATTAAATATAATTTATTAATTTTGTCCTTGTAAAAGATTCAAATAATGTCTTAAGATTTAAAAAATTAGAAACGATAAGTTAATGGGAGGTTTTATCAAAAATAATTTTACTTTTACAAATCTAAATCCATGCTAAAAAAAAAAAAAATGTAAATTTTGTAAAATTTATATACATTCTTTAGATTTTATCAAAATTATTTTTTTAAAATTCTAGACTTTCCAACCAACTAAGTTGGTGGGAGGAGGAATAATGGAAGGGTTGACTCATTTGGAGGAGGATACGTATCCGGCTGTGGCTAAAGAACTGCCGAACTCCAAACGCGTATGCGGTTGGAAGGTTCACCAACCAACAGGGTGTACACGTGAGCAACATTATTAGCCTTTATATAATTATTATTACTATCTCCTTTTCAATTTTTTTTATATTTTAAATTAAATATATATTTTTATTTTCAATCTATAAAATATAATGCTATTTTAATACAATATTTATTATAAATATAGAATTTTACATTATTTATTAGAAAATTATTTTTAAAACGCTTTTATATTATGTAAATTCAGTCCAAGTCTGCACTGGAAATATGCAACCCGTGGAGGATGGAACTATATTTGAGAAATATATGTACTACGTACATTACACATACATAATCTCATGTTATTCTTGGCTAAATATTTTAATTTCTCCTCCATTGGTGGCCCACATTCATAAATTTCCTTTTTTTTTTTTTTTTTTTTTCTAGTGCAACAAATAAGGTTATCTTTCATCAACCGGCAAAAATAGTGTTAGAATAGCAATGTGGTGGACCCCTGGCCTACTTCCATAGAATGGGAAGGATGTTGATCATCAATGATAATTCTATTACACGCGCGCACTTGTTTAAATTTGATTAACTTCCACTTAAATAATAAACCGTCTTTAATTAAGTTGAATAAATATTTATGTTTACTTAATTTTTGATTATATCCAATTAATTTGTATTTATATTTAATTAATTTTTAATTATGTCCAATTAATTTCAATTTAAACCCAACTAGACATTAGGCTTCATGTTCGTTGCCTAAGTCCGCCTATAAAACACTACTTCATTCATCTCATAATAATTATAACAGTTTTTGATGGTTGTACGACACAAATTTCAAAATTTATTAAAAGTATATTAGAATAATATATTTTTATAATATTTTAATTATAACTAAAAATATAACATATAAATATACTTAAAAAAAATTAATTAAATATAAAATATTTTAATATATTTTTCAAGCATCTTATGATATGTTCCACACAATTATCAAAAATCTTGTAATTATTATAAAACGAATGGAGTATATAACTAATCAAATTTAATTAAGGTTTGACTTTCACTTATCTGTACAGAATATTTTCTTATACATTTATACATATTGCACATAATTATTATTATATAATTTTCTTTCGATGTTTACAAATAATTTATATTGCAGTAGTGGGTTAAAGTATACGATAAAGTTTTTCCTTTCTTACCATATTTAAAATTTTTCCTCCCCATACTCGTTCCATTTAATAGTATTCTCGATCAAATCCGATAAATATTACCCCATATTCGTCCCGCCTCACCTCGTTTAGGAAAAAAAAAATCATATAAAAGAAAAAAAGAGATAAATTCTAATAAATTCTTAATACTTTTACTTAATTATAATATATTCATATAAAAGAAAAAAAAGATAAATGTATATATAAATAATTAATTAATTAATCAGACGAGTTCGATCGGAAATATTAGTGAGGACAGGTTAGATTTGATCAAAGGAGAGACAATTCTCAGACCAGCCACATACCTGATCGGTTTAAATTCTTTTTTCTCATACCCGCTTCACAACCCATTTATGCATCTCATACCCACCCCATTATGATCAAATTTGATCGGATATCATCGAATTCGGGTCTAATTATCAGCATATAATGACCCATTAATTATCAGTCAAAATCATTAAATACAAACAGGGCAGGGACTTTGAGCTTACAAAGCTGAAGCCACCCACAAAATCAACAACCGTAAAAAAATAAAATAAAATAAAATTTAAATAAATAAATAAATAAGAGGACTATTTAGTGGGACTTTTCACAACAAACCACAGCCCGCTGTGCGTGGCACATACAGAAAAATAAATGCCTTCAAAATTTGTTCATCTAAAATTCTCACAATAGTAATATTATGAAATTTATCTCTTGACGAGCGCAAAACCAGCTCTTACTGAGCTTCGTTGTGTACACTGGGACTTGAATACTCAGTTCCATTTTCCGAACTAATTACCTCAGATGAAGCACATGATGACATACCACTATTTTCGCTGCGAAAACTCTTTGCTGCCAATGAGGGGTTTCTTTGACCGTTGGTAGTTGCAGGCACCTGTCCTTGCTCTGCTAGTTTTCTGAGAAGGTTCATGACAGTAGGAAGGAACTTGGTGGACACAGAGAGTAGTCCAGGAAGCTGTAAGTAGCACATGAGGAAAATAAATAAGGCCGACAAAAATATCAATTTCCCAATTTTTAAGGTGTATGTGAAAGGCTACAGAATAAAGACTTCTAGTGGCCAAAAGTGTTAAATCGTCTATTGTAGTATCAATTGTATATTTTTATTTCTATTTTATTTTTATTTACCTTCTTTCTTTCATTTTCCCTCTCATTTGTTTCTTTAAATTGTCTTTTTTGCCTTTCTGCGTATAGATGTAGATTTTTATATTAGGATGTTCTTTAGTTGATTCCATTTATTTGATTTCATTTTTTTTCATTATTCTCTGTTTCGTTTCTTTTATTTGATTGCTTGCTTTTACATGTTTTCATCTTTTTAATTTAGGTTTTATTTTATTTAATCTTTTCTCCTTGCCTCCTCCATACTTTCTTTTTCTCGATATGTGATTCATTTTATGCTTACCCCAACAATTTGGGATTGAAGCTTAGTTGAATTGGGTTGTAATTGTCAGTTATTAAGGCCCAAAATAATCTACTGGATTCGTTTTTGCCTACTCCAACTAGTTTGATTTTTAGGTGAGTTGAATTTAGTTGAAATTGGCTCATTTTAAAATTATAACGGAATGGTCTTTCAAGTTTTTAATTATAGATGTACCCTTTTACCATTAACTTCAACCAATCAGGTGGTACAGTTCCCAAGAAGTGAGTTACGTCACCTGGATTGCTAAAAATTGCTATTTTGGGCATGTTTTAGAACATAATTGTAAAATTTTAACCCAAGAAATCGACCACTAGAACTCTCTTTATTGAACTTGCTTCCAATACCGGGGGGGGGGGGGGGGGGGGACCCAAAATTTAAATTACTTTTAAAACACA
>JAUMHB010026919.1:0-11895 GCA_032359685.1 Pittosporum tobira
TTTATATATATATATATATATATATATATATATATATAGAGAGAGAGAGAGAGAGAGAGAGAGAGAGAGAGAGATGTATTAAATTATTCAAGTAATGACTATGCTAACATACAAAACGACAATCATAAATTAAGATGGAGTGAAGAAAAACCAACCAGGGTCACACTGCTGATAGAATTCTTCAACATCTGCAGAAACCCAGAGAAAGTTATATAAACATTATAACGAAAGTTACTATCTTTTTCAGAAAAAATCCAACAAGATAAAAACAAAACAGCATAATTTAGAAAAAAGCCAAACAAGGAATAAAAATAATAACATAGTATAATTTCAATTTGAAATTACCAGTGGTTAGGGCTTTGATCATGCCAGCCCTTCGGCTTTTAAAATCCCTGAAAACCTCCTCCACAGTTCGAGGATTGTACTGTTGACCAACATCCATGACTTCAAATCTTTAAAAAATGTTATCTTTAGGGTTTGTGGGGACAGAGATATGAGAATTCTAGATCAATTATAGAATGGGTCTGTAAAATTGAGCTATAGAAAGAGGAAGAAGAGAGAGAGGAGGGAAATGTTGGGGAAGTAATTTGACCTGTGCATTAGACGAGCGAGAGGGGGACGGAGAGGAACGGGGAAAAGAGAAAAAAGGGATTTTAAGTGGATTTGACAAAAGTGGGGAAGAGGCCGGATGAGGGCTTGGATTTTGGGCCCATTTAAGGGGACAGGGGAAGCCCTACAGAGTGAAGAAATAGTCACCAAATGAATGAATGATGGTTGACTTTGGCCCAATATAATAATACTTCTTCTTGTGTCACAAAATAATTAGTACCATTAGGTAAACTTGTTTCAGTAAAAAAGGAAAATTGATTGAACACATTCTCATATGGTTGAATGAGTTGGTGTGCATTAGAAGATGCACTTATTGATATATATTGTACATTAAAAAAAATTATTATTTTCTTTATTTTAAAATTATAAATAATTTTAAAAAAACAATAATTTGTAAAAATAGTTGTTATTACAAGCTTAATATAAAAATAAAGTATTTATAAAATAATTTTTTAATAAAGTGTAAAATTATATTAATATTATAATAAAATAATAAATTAAAAATACTCTGATATTTATCTAAATTAGTGGTATCATTGCATAACAATATTATGATAAATCTTGCCCCTATATTATATTATTTATAATATTATACTAGCAACAAGTAAAATGGAGTTACTTTTATTAAAAAATAAAATAAAATAAAATAAAATTGAGAAGTAAGTTATGTTTTTCAAATCTGCATGGGTCAGATTTGGGCTTTCTCTGGTGGATGATGCTAAGGGACCACACTCCCTTTTGTGGGCCTATGACCCAGAATACTTCAGTTAAGGACTTGATGTGAATCCCGAAAAGCTTTGTGATGGGGTGCTAAGTGGTCATTTGGTAGTTATGACACTTAAACATAGTAAATTGTCATGTTTGGTAGATTATAATAGATTAAATTTTAGTTCAAAAAATTGAGTTTGTAGCTTAAATTCAAGTTCAACAAAAACTTAAAGTTGAGTTTAAATTTGTAGATTAAATCCAAGTTCAACAAAAATTTAAAGTTAAATTTAAATTACAAACTACGGTTTGAAAAAATATAACCAAAGAGCGCTAATACGAATAGAGGTAAGTTTGTATACAAATAACTTTGGAGTGGTAAAATATGAATTCACATTTTATTTTTGGTTACAAAAATATATGATCTCTCCCACACCGCCCCCCCCCCCCCCCCCCCAATTGTGGTGAAAGAAAAAATTATTTGCTTAGGTCGCAACTGGTAATTTGATTGTGTGAAAAGAAAAAAAATGATGCAATTTTGATTAGTAATATATATTAAAATGTTAAAAATGAGATTATTAGCACTAATAAAATTTCAAAATTATGTTACCTTGACACGTTAGCATAATCAATAAGTTGTAACATCTCAAAAATATTAATCGACAATTATGATTGTGATGGCAAAACTAGTTAATTGTGACAATAAATTACAGTGACGTAATCTTGATTAATTTCTCTATATTTAAAGTTGTAAATATAACTAAACCACTATTTACGCCCCTATCTATATTGACAGATTCAACTATCATTTTATTTTTTTTTGCAATTCTAATGTCATAATCGTAAATATATAAATTGAATTGTTTAAAAGAATCCTATTACAATTCAAGTTTTTATTACCACAATTATTTTTTTAATATAAAGTAATTGTTTCTTACTATAAATTAGATTGTACTAATATATACCATAAACCAAATACTTCTACACATAAAAATAATTAATTAATCAACTTTATACTATTAAATTTATATAATAATATATAATATTTAGAAAATTTAAAAACATTAGTTTTCTACTAGAATTTTTAAAACATATATACCAATAGACATAACCAATCCATTATATTCTATCTATATATATTTTCTGACAGATTCAACATATTTTTTTGTCTCCTCAATATTCTTAACATAAACGCAATCATATTAAATATATACCCCCCATCATAAATATTCTATTAAAATAATATTTAGAAAATAATCATTTTTGTGCGAACAACTAAAAATAATAAATATCTTATTCCTATAGAAATTAAGAACAATAACTTTACATATTAGGTTAATTAACCAACCAAACTTTATATTACTAACTGAATATTATATTTATGAATAATCAGCATATGTGTATATTATATCCATTATCTAATTACGTTTTGAATATCTCTATGTATTGTTTGCTAATTTCAACTTTTAATGTTATTTTATAAACCAGAATTATAGAATAATCAGCTAACCAACTCATACTACAAAATATATACATCAATTTTATATTATTAGAAAATCAAACAATATTGATTTATACAATAATATTTTTTAAAATTTAAATAATTAGAGACCTTATAACTATATTTTACAAAATAATTATTCTTAGATTAATACCTAAAACTAATTTAACAACTCTAAATTTATACATAAGAAAATATTTAACAAAATTTATACTATTAAAAATATATTTTAATAAAAAATAAGCAACACACACAAAATGTTTATCACATAAATTCATTTTAATCTTAAATTTTTGGGGATTAAATTATTTTAATTTTATAACTTAGGGGTATACAAATTTAATTACTGAAAAAAGTTTAGTTGTTATTTTTCTTAGCGAGTAATGAAGTTAAAATTCAACGATATAATGTCATTTAAATGTTATAGGTTAAAAAGCCTAATAGACCAACGTTATATAAATCACTCGTGCTTTGTGCAAACTCATAATCTAGTAAAATTATAATTGAATGAAATAATTTTTTTAATAAAAAAGAGCACACTAGAGATAAATTCTCGTCTCGTACCTATAAATCTCCATCCCCAAAAAGCCTTATTAGCCGAATGGTCTATGACCCTACAAATTGCTTCCAAACTCAATTTACAATTTAAATTCAACTCAACAATTTTATTTTTTTTTATTTAAACTGTAAATTTAATTTTTTGAATGTACGTTTAAGTCTACCGAGCATAATTTCTCATTAAGTTTGAATTTAATAATCTCTAAACGTTGTATAAACTGTTACCAAACAAAAACCAAGTTTGGGTTCAAAATTAGTCGTGCGAATGAAACTGGATATGTTACAAAACTAATTTACTTTCCCTTCGGAATGTAAGAAAGTAAAGAAGCCAGTATCAATTAAAAATAAAAAAAAAAAAAACAGAAACAGTATCATTCATACAAGAAAAATGTTACAAACCAACCATTATTTAGTGAGCAACCTTTCGGTAGCACAAGGATGCTCTAATCCTTAGAAATTTTAGTTCAAGAGAACATTCCTCTTGCTATTCTACCAATCGTGCCTTCTGAATAAGAAATTACACATTCCTGGAGCTACAAAACCGCCTAAAGGGAATTGAATTTATACCAAATTGCATAAAACTGCCTCCCTCAGTCTTCGAGAATGTTTTCTGATACTAAATCTAATGCTATGAAAGAGGCTTTGGACGAACCAAGACAGAGAATTGAGGACTTGAACAACAAATCGTGGCTACTAATAATTATGATGGTGCACCGAGATATGAAGCAAGCCGTAGGATGTCACTGAATACTCCGCCAGCTGTCACTTCAGCCCCCGCACCTGGGCCCCGGACTATTAGAGGCTGCTTGTTGTACCTTTCGGTTGTGAAAGCGATGATGTTATCGGACCCAGAAAGCTGCGCGAATGGGTGTTCTTTCTTGTATCTTCGCAATTCGACGACTCCTTTTTGATTTACCGCATCCACCACCCCAACGTATCTCAAGACCTTCAAGATAAGATAATTGAAGCTCACAAGTACAATTAACCAATTAGCGAAGATGGATAATATATTCTGCGGTGAGAAATTTCCTTAGTTTTTCATAAATTAAGCTTGAAGTTTCTTAGTAATTACAAATATAGCACGTGTGTCTTACATAAACCCCCAATACTTTTACAAAGAAATTAATTTTCAATAGTTTGTCTCATGTTCCTATTTCACACATTAGAACTACCGGAGCTTTATGGTATCCTGTGAATTTATCACTTTTATTTGTTGATATAACATTTTCATAAAAACCTACAAACAAAATTTACAAAGTTACCGTAAAAGATGGGATAATGTTATAAAAATTGCAAGAGTATGTAATTTAAAACTAACTTTTCCCCAAAAAGTATCATTACGTACTTTTCAGATCCTAAAAGACAGATTTCTTCAATTCATGTTATAAAAGACAAAAAGGTCTTCCAAACTTCATTAGATATTCTCATATGCTGAATGAACAACATTACAGGTACCAGATTTGAGAAACAGTAAATAAATGTGCTTTTTCCTTTTAATGAAGTTTCTTTTTGAAGGCCGAGAGAAGTGGGAAGGGGTCAAAATAGTTTTTTGGATACATAATTGTTAGTAAATTCTTTGATAATACTTACTTCCCCAGAGTTTTCCGCATCTTGGCGTTCCTTGGTCATTTCCGAATCAAATTGTGGTAGCTGCTGCAAAAATTCCTCAGCTGATGCAATCCCCTGAAGAAATAATCAAGAAAAAAGTATAAATACATGCAATAAGATATCCATGGCATATGTGGCTTAAAATTTTAGTTAGTTTACCAATTTTCCAACTAACAACCAAAGATACATTCACTGATAGATACTCATATTTGCATCAGGAAAAAAGATAAAATACCCATATACTACCTCGATCTCAGAAAATTACACTTGTTGATCCTTTTCTCAACAAATATCAAGGCTTGTATAGGGCATGCTATGATGTAATCTTTTCCAGAAAAAAAAAGAAGTTGCATCCAATGCATAATGCTCCCAAGAATATAAGATTCCTTATTCGGATCGAAGGACATATCCTTTCAGACTAAAGTTTACTCCTTGTATCAAAAGTAACACATGGTTTCCATAGAATGCTGAATGATTAAAAGAAAATAAAGTTCTCACCCTTAATGGTTCTGGAACAAGGCTCTGAACAGGAATATCAGAAAGTTCCAGCTTTAATCCTGATTCTCTAGCAAGAATAATTACCTGCGATTTCTCTTTATTATTATTTTATGAGCCCATAAATATTTACTGCTTTTGCATAAAACTCGAGCATATAATATGATACCTTCCTAGCTACATCTGTTCCAGACAGATCATCCCTTGGATCCGGTTCAGTGAAGCCCGCGTCTTTTGCCTCGCTGACCACTTCGCTGAAAGATCTTGTGCCTTTAAAATTGTTGAAAATACAGCTAAGGGTCCCACTGCATCAATAAATTATGGTTCTACGACAAATTAAATTGTGAACATGAATTAATTGTACAATGCTCGTTTATGTATTTCCATCAACTAATGAAATATATTTATTTGAAGGCCGTGCATGGTGTGAGAGTCAAGCAATCATTTGTTGAATTTATTTACCAATTTTAGGGAAATACAAATTTATTTATTTTTGGTTAGTAACTTGAGTGAAATATTTGGTAGGACTAACCTCAAAATTCCTTCAACGCGCAATATTTTGTCCCCGGTTTCAAGGAGACCTTGTAAAGTGGTAATGATTGGAAGACCGGCTCCAACAGTAGCTTCGTAGAAATAATGTGTATAGGATTGCCGTTGGAGAGCTCTCAACTTCAAGTACTGATTTTGGGAAAAAAAAATAGCAAGAAGACGTTAAAACAAAGATTCAGTGCAATGTAAGTAATTAAAACTAGTTCTGCAATTCAAATATAAGAAAATAAAGAAAAATAAATAAATAAATAATGCACTACCTTATCAAGTGGTCCTGAATTTGCCTTCTTGTTTGGGGTAATGACATGAATTCCTCTTCGCAACCACTCATAGTAATGGCTTGCCACCTTATAATCTGATGTACAATCTACTAAGACAGTGTTTGGAATGAAATGATTCCTGTGCACATGTTGAACAAATTTCTTCAGGTCAGCCTTTTCTCCTTTCTCCTTTTGGACTTCTCTCCATCTACTTAAGTCAATACTCCTGAAACCAAAAATGATAATGTTCACACCAAGTATCAATGCAAAAATTGACTCATTTGCCCCAAGGGCTGGGAGAAATAGCAGAGGCCTTGAGGAATAATAACCTCAAGGTTGCTAATTTTACTAATTTTTTGTTTGGTTAGGATAAAGGTTAAGTCTAAACCCAACTTAAAATAATGAAATCCATTACACTGACCAATTTATTACATGGTAGGATTACAAAAAAATATCTTATTAAGCAGAAGCATGCAACTTACGTTTCACTCAAAAGCATTGTCCGTGATCCAGTGATACCCATGACACACAAATCAATGTTAGATTTTTCCTTCAGGACTGCTGCCTGCCATATCGAATTCACAAATATGTCGAGCAACATAAGAGACGATAGTTTACCTTATTTACTTTAAATATGAAATTTTCAAGAATTAATGACACATTTTGAGCATTATGAGTTAAGATAAGAATAACTGTGGGTTAATAGTCAACGGGCAACATGAGAATATATGACTTCAAAGTGGAGATGCAGGGAGCACTTGTCAAGTTTATTTAACGAGTTTTAATTACACATGAGCTAATTAGAAGACGGCCTCTAATCCTTTTATGGCCCTAAATTATGCTCTTTCCTTATTATATAGCAAGCCCCTAATGACTAGAAGACAGTTAAAAGGAGGAAATGGCAAAAAGGGAACCAAAAAGTTGGAAAATAATAATTCAACAACAACTATTGCGAGTCTACAGAAGAAAATAAAATGGCATGTAATTACAATATACCTGATCCCTAAGCTGGTCAAGTAGTGTGGCACCAATCAAACCAGGCCCAATTATACCCACTGCAATTGTGGTTCTTGACAAGTAAAATCTCGAGTGAACGGCCTTTAGAGCCCTCACACAATCGTCTTTCTTGAGAACTACAGTAATATTGTACTCTGTGCAACCTTGGGCTATAGCACGGATATTTATGTTAGCCTGCACAAGTAATCGTTTTTCAAATTTTGTCCTACACTTAAAATAGACAACCTTGTAAAACAAAAATCTTTAATTATGGCACCAAAAAAAAAATCTTTAATTTCTTATTTGGTAATTAAAAAATAGGCACTATATAGGATTCACTGACCTTTGCAAGTGCATTGAAAAGTGTAGCACTGACTCCAGGAGTACTCGCCATTTTCTGGCCAACTGCTGCCAAAATGCTACAATTCGGAATTACAGCAACCTGACAAAAAAGTGAGATTTACGATTATTAAATTTTAATTAATGACTACGAATCACATCTGTATCCCTCCACACATCAGAAGCTAATCTTAGGTATGTAAACTCTTTATTTTAAAAAGATATAGCATGTATCCTCCTGAATGTCACGTCAAGCCCACTAAAATATCCATCACATAGTGAAGCGCAGTTATAATCAGGATACAGCAATAACACAATATGAGGCCGTAGAACTCGTTCAAGTCAAGTGGTATACCTGAGAAAGTCGTCCAGCATCCAAAGCTTGACGAAATCTAGACTCCAAAGCCTTGGCAACAGCTTTTACTTCACTCTCGGGCACAGCAAAGCAAACGGAATGCTCGCTACTAGCCTGCATTAGAGAAAAAAATAATTAAAAAATGTACAATCCCAGGATAAACTTTTGTAAGTCATAAAAGGACACAGATACCTGAGATATCATTATAACATTAGCCCCCACATCTTTCACAGCACCAAAAATGGCACTAGCTGTACCAGGAACACCTGCCATCCCAGTTCTGGAACAACATTTGCAAGATGAATACATGATTTTTTTCAATACAAGATTATTTATTTATTGATAAATAAAAATTTTGGTAATCCAATCTCACCCCTCAACGTTAACAAGGGCCAAATTATCAATCGTAGCAAACCCTTTGACATGAGATTCCAATCTCAGCTCATCTTCAGTTTCGCCAACAGACTCTCTGCATATCATTGTCCCCGGCGCAGACAGGTTGAATATATTTCTTATAACTATTGGAATGTCATATCGCATCACTGGAATTATTGTACGAGGATGTAAAACATTTGCCCCAAAATATGACTGTAAAGTTAAGCAAGTTTCATCAGAAAATGTGTATCAAATAACACAAACTTTGACAGGTACAAGAAGATTCTAGAACTTACCATCTCCCAGGCTTCTTGGTAAGATAATGTCTTTAGTATGACAGCCTCTCTAACTGCAAAATATACATATATTTATGAAGTAATTAGGGATTGACTATGTTCCAACAGAACAGTAAAAGGGGAAAGTTATGTGAATAAAGATTGGATAAACAAGGAAGGAGTAAGCACAAACCTTTCCTAGGGTCTGCACTATATACACCATTAACATCGGTCCAAATTGTGATTTGACCAGCCCTGAGTAAAGCACCCATAATCGCGGCAGAAAAGTCGCTTCCATCTCTCTTCAAAGTCGTAGGGATATTTTGGGGCGTGCTAGCTATAAAACCAGTTGCAACAATTGTATTAGATGGATACTTAGAGAACCATTTCTCGAGTCTTCTCTCCGACTCCGAATAATCAGGATCCACTTGATTAGAACCAGCCGGAGTCACAACAAGGACTTCTCGTGTGTCCATCCAATTACAGTCAACCCCACTCTGCACCAGAAAAAAAATTACAATTCAGGACAAAGAAAAAATCACACGAAGTAATATCTGAGGGACCAAAAGAGGTAAATTTTCTTTCAAAACAAAGGCAACTAACCAAAACACAACCTTTCTGATTACAGCTGATAACATATGAGCTGACCACAACTCTCCGTGTCCCACAACAAAATCCGAAAAAGATTCCGTAGCATGACCAGCTGTCACCCAAAACAATCACACACACTTCATATGTATAAATAAAAATATATAAAATACAAATCTCTGTGTGTGTGGGTAGAGAGAGAGAGAGAGAGAGAGAACCTATGTATATTGCACGAAGCATTGCTTTGAGGTTATTGATGTCATTGTGCAACCTATGCAAGAATTTAGCAAGGTTATCTCCATCGAGCAGATCAAGTGCTGTTAACTTGTGCTTTTCGAGCACAGCATCCAACGCAGATTCATAAGAATCATCTCGTGACTGAGCCTTGTAAATTAAGTTGTACATCATATCAGTGACTTTTGACATTGCAGAAACAACAACCAGCTTTCTTTCAGAATCGTCTTTTACGATTATCTCGGCAACATTTTTTATTCTTTCAGAGCTTCCAACACAGGTGCCTCCAAATTTATGGACAGCCCACGAATCACCCTTGGGAAGCTCAACCTTTTCCATGGATCCATCTACCAAAGGAGCTGCAAAATAAAATAATAAATAAATAGGTGGCGGGATATGAATTAAGACATCAAATATGCAAGGATCATAAGAGGCATTAAGCATGAGTTTAAAGCTCAATTATACTGCAAGAGAACCTGCGGCTGTAACTGAACCAATAATGTGAAAGTTTGACGAATCCCTTCTTCCCCACTGAGAAGTAAAACCTGTTCTGAAATAAAATAAAAGCAAATTTCTTCAAAAGTTGACAAATAGGTTTGAGAACTGAAATGGCTTTTCAGATTAAAAAAACAATAATTAGATAAAGAAGAAGATTCTGCAGATGAAGACGAGGATTACAAATAAGGTTGTACAAGAAATCACAAACGGAACATAAGCTACAAACTAAAAGGAAAAAAACTACAGACTCAATGGAAGCCCTCCAAACACAAGCTAGATGCTGACAAAGGCACTACTCTATAATGAGATGCAGCCATAGGGCGTAGATCAATAACTCTGCTCCCAAACAGACTCACCGTAATGACGTGAGCCCGGAACAAAGCCCAGATCAAGGCTCAAGCAACTGTCCCATGAAAATTTGGGTATGTCGGCCCACCACAAGGAAACCCAAAAGTCATGACAAGTTACTGGTACTCTTGCTAACAGGTTTAAGACCTTATATACAGTTCAGTTCTGATGAACTATTATTGGTACGTAAAAACCAACTTGCGTTTCATGAAATTAGTTCAAAGAAAATCTTTTTCCATCTGCGAAATAGATGTGTCAGTTTCTCCTTGGATAAGTTTATCAAGAATTCAAAACGGGTGGGATTTCAAATTTCCTTTACTCCCTATGTCCAAAAAGATTAGACCTTTTATAAGGTGATAAGGCAGATACTTTAAGCCATCTTGAAAATACATTTGTACAACATTTTTATATTACTAGTATAGTCGTATGTTATATTTTCAACTATATTCAGAATAATTAGAAAAATATGATGTAGAGATATGTTTTAGCAGTTAGCACATCTTAGAAATAATGGCAAGTAATGTCATCATTGTTCTCATATCATGCTCGAGAGTACTCTCAAAAGGGGAACCATAAATATAACTCGGCTATCATTTAAAAAAATTATTAGAGTTTCAAGAGAAAAAAAGGGCAAAGAAACCACATGGAAGTCAAACAAACATGGCCAACGCAATGCTTTCAACAGAGTCAAATAGAGCTCCCCAGGTCATAAAATTCCTGTCCTTTCCTTTCTCAATTGCTAGTTTAAGGGTCAAAGTCATCCTTCAACTTCATATTCATTCTGTCAAAAGTACTCTATCGAGCCCCATTCTATATTATTACTCCCTCTATTCTACAAAACGAGTCCCATTTTCAACTTTTTCCGCTCCTCCAGCTCCAGTTTCAATGAGTACAATATAAAATGACACAACACCCTAAGTTTAAAATTTCAATTTTAGTATCATGCCACTAATACTAAATACCAACTGAACTATCAGTACTAAAGGGGGTAAACATGAGATAAAAATGTTATCCTTAAAGTTTGTAAATTTTACAAATGAAAAAAGAGTGCCGAGTAATTCCCATTGACAATTCCATTAGATACCCATCATTTGTACATAAATATCGTAGATAAATGCAATCCAAAACATCCCATTTCCAAGAAACTGATTTATTCAATTTAATTTGAATGAATTAAGAAAAGGGTAGGTCATATAATTGTTGATCTTACTTGGATATAGGATGAGTGCGGTGGAGGAGAGAGAGAGTAGGCGAGGGAGTGATACTCTTGATATTGCGGCCAGATAATTGGTTGGAAGAGTGGATGTAGGAGGCATATAATGATGATGATGGTGGAGCTATCTGAGAAGAGAACGCCATTGGCAGCGGCTGCTGCTTCAGATTTCAGAGAGATGAGCTCGGTCTCTTGGCGGCTCGGTAGGTGTAATACCGTAAAAGTTTGTACTCCTCGATGTCATAAAAAGTAAACACTTCGACTTTATATTATTAAAATTATAATTTTTTTTATAAAAAAATTTAACAATAGAAAAAAATTTAAATTATTTTTATTTTATTAAATATGACATATCACTTCTTTATTATTGTAATATTATATTTCACCAC
>JAUMHB010026919.1:11995-23390 GCA_032359685.1 Pittosporum tobira
AAAATTACTCATTTGCCAAAATAATTAAAAATATTTAAACGTTTCAAATCAAAGTATTAAGTTATTTCGACTTGGTTCGAAAATTTTATAAAATTTATATTTTAAAAATTAATTTTTTTTTAATTATACGAATTATACTTGAATAGTTTAAGCTCTTCAAACCATTTTAATAAAAAATAATTATTTAAAGAAACACGAGTATTTAATCTACTTTTACAATGTCATTATATTTTATTTGTCAGCCTTTTAAATTGAGCCCAAACCTAGTTTTCCTTGGTCAAACAAGCACGAATCATGCCCCACCGTTTGCTTCAAAGTTCAAACTACAGCATCAAGTCCTGCATCGAAAAAACAGCACTGATTATTTTTCTGTGGTTTCCAAACTTTAAATGGCTAG
Source organism: Pittosporum tobira (assembly GCA_032359685.1). Taxonomy (NCBI): domain Eukaryota; kingdom Viridiplantae; phylum Streptophyta; class Magnoliopsida; order Apiales; family Pittosporaceae; genus Pittosporum; species Pittosporum tobira. The sequence goes on from JAUMHB010026919.1 coordinate 12,393, forward strand.
TTTGATTTGGTTATTATAATTATTTAACAACTTATTTACTGTGTATGGTCAAAAAGAAGCTCACGTAGATGTAAATAAAATTGTAAACAATTAGAGAGTTTAGGAGGCTACCAAATAATGCTACTTAATTAATTCTGTGTTTTTTCTCAATTCAGCTAATATCGGATACCTTTTGGCTTCCACGGTTTTATGTAATTATCAAATCAGCCAAATATAATAATTGTTTATTTAATATTTATTTAATATATAACCTATTTGTAGAATTTTTCAGTCCACCGAGCAACTTCTTGTCTCCCACTAATGGCAGCATGGTGGTACACTGGTTACCATATCAACGATATCTGATGTGCTCACTTGTTCATCCCACAGAATTCTCTACCAAGTAGTAACCTTAGTGGATCAATCATTGAGATGTTAGAATATATAATTAAAAAAATCAGGTGGGCTTTAGTGTTTATTACAAATTTGCCATTATCCTAATTTAAGAGATCGATTCATTGTCCACAAATTAAATCTCGTTTATTCTTTCATTATTTTCAATCAAGGGCTGGGATTTAGTCTTGAGATAAGGATGGAAGGGATTAAAAAAATGTATTACAAAGTCAATAAATTTATTGCAAAATTTTAAAATTTCTACATGTATTCAGTAAAGAAAGCCAAGGAAATACAAAGTAGAAATAAAATAAAAAGAAGTATCCTACGTTAAAAGTTTTAAGGATTCTACAAGAAGAATCCCTGGAGTAGGATACGTTCAAGAATCTCAGGCAATTAACAAAGAATATATACCTCAACCAACTATCAACAACTTTGCTCCGAACAAACTCGTTGTAATGATGTGAGCCCAAAACAAAGTCCGGGTCACAAGAGCACTTGGGTATCTTGGCTTTAAAAAAAGCCAACTCAAAACTCGGAGGTTATGAAAAATTATTGGTACTCTTGCTAATAAAAAGACCTTATTATATACAATTTAGTTCTGATGTATCCTTACTGCATGGTACTACTTATAAACGAACTAGGGTGGTTTTAGGAAATTAATTTCAAAGAATATCTTATCACAAAGATTCGTTCGTACGTGTCGGGAAGAGCATAACAATGACATTTTATTTTTTTTTTCCGTTCCATGGTATTATATATATATATATATATATATAGGAGCTAGCCTTTTCAGTTCAGGTGATCGAGACATCTTTTACATGGAAAAGTAGGCATGCCCTGTAAGGTGGCCTCCTTTTACACATAGGCGGCAGCAGCCCTTGGAAAAATTCTAACGCAGGATTCATTGTGGCAAAGAGGTATATGGTATTTACTTTATGGGGATTGAAATAGGTGGATGCATAGATCGGTGGTGGAGTTCTTTGGCATGGGGTGAGTTTCAAAGAAAACATCATGCTCTTTGACGTATGATCCCTCATTGTATGTATGTGGTGGCCTGGTGCTTAGACGTACTTGAACGAAATCTTAGATATTTTGAGGAGGGGGAATGGTCTATTTTGCAAATCAAACATATATTTGGAGCTTTTTATTCTTTCGGCCGAAGGAGAGTTCTCCTGAAAGACACGATTTAGTCTTGATTAGCGAGAGACCGTTGCTTTTGCGTTGTTTGTCTATTGTGTCTTATTTTTGTTTGGGTGACACCCCCTTGCTGCCACTTTCAATAAAATTATTACTTGTAAAAAAAAAAGAGTGAGATGCCAAATCTGCTGTCGTCCATGAATATTAGTCCTCTATAAGGTGTACATAAAAGATTACTCCCTATGTCATATTTTTTCACTTCATTAAAAATAATAAGAACAAAATTACTGTACGTATATGTTTTCAGAACGTCACGTCTTATAAACCGGTGCAAGAAACCCAAGACACAGACATAAAAGGAGGCCTAGCTGTATAAAAAAAGAAATACACACGTAACTTACTAATTGATTATAATAAGCTTGGATCTGTCCACGAAAAACTAACCAGAGCCAATACTCCTCCAGTTCCACTAGAAAAAGATATCCTTCGAATTCCTATGTGTTCCATTATAGGTAGTCTATTGAGTTATTATGAGTAAACAGAATGTGATCAAACATGGTTAAGATTTCAGATCCTATATTACTACTCCCTCAAAAAAAAGTTCATTCTAACTTTTCGTGCCTCAAAAGAAAAGTTCCAACATCAATGATGACAGTATTAAATAACAGAAATTACCTTAAGTTTAAATTTTTAATTTTTTTACTATTACTTAACTGGACTATATATGTTTTTAGGAGGACGGGGTGGGATTTGTTTAAAGATGAGTTAAAAATATGATATTTCAAGTTTATAAATTTTACAGGTGGGACTCTTTTTTGTGAAAGAAACGGATTAATTTCCATTGGCATAATAATGCCGCAAATTTATCTTGCTACTACTATTGCTGGTCGAACAACTATGGAGGGGAACCATGTCTTAATATAGTGACGGTATGCCTATTTCTACATGCTGCATATTGAAAAAAAAAATGGAAATTTAATGTGCTTAACAAGGAAAAGTCATGTACTAAACCATGCAGCTGAAGAAGGGAAATTTGGTCGTTGGATGGAGCTTGAAGAAGTGCCTATCATTAAAGTCTCAATTTACTACATTGTTATATTGTCATTTGCATCCCAAAAGTACCAGTAGCTTCCCATAATGAAGACCGTTCATCAATTTACATGGACTCATCTAAAACACGTCTAAAATTATCCAAAGCAATTGCAGAACAATAACTACTCATTTGTTTGAAGAGGTTCTCAATCTCAAATCCCTGCCCAACGGCACGCAACTTCTTCACAAAAATTGAGAAACTGTCGAGGTTAATCACATATCCTTTATTGACCATTTCTCGGCAAACCTGCAAAGCCTGTTCCACATTACCAGCTTCACCATATCCTTCAACCAAGCAATTGTACAAGGTAGAATCAAGCTCATGACCATTTCGAAGCATTTCATCAACAAGCCCTTCAACTTCAAGCATTCTATTGGCTCTAACAAGACTATATATCACTGTATAATACGATAAGAAATTTGGACAGCAACCCATTTGGGGCATTTGCTTTAAAAGAATGATAGCTCTATCAAGTTCTCCAGAATCCATGAGAATCCTAAAAATAGCATTAAAACAGGACAAACTTGGTCGAATCCCTCTTGCCCCCATTTCAGTTAAAAGAAGAATTGCTTCATTTGGTTTCCTCAATTTGCAGTACTCGTTTAAAACTACTCCATATGCCTTCAAATCAGGTTCCATACCAAGATTTATCATCTCCTTGAGATGTCTGAATGCATCATCTGATCTTCTCGCAATGCAATACCCCTGCAACAAACTTGTATGAGTCACAAGATCATCTTTCAACCCATTTAATCGCATCCTTGTCATCATTCTTTTCGCTTCATCAATATCCCCACGCAAGCATGACCCATAAGTCAAAGCATTATACGTTAACACATTTGGCTCACACTTTCGACTCACCATCTCATCAAAACACTTCTTCGCCTCATCCAAATCGCCTTTCTTGCAATACCCATCAATCAAACTTGTATAAGTGATCGTATCCGGCAAAAACTTACTCTCGATCATCCTATCAACAATTCTCCTCGCGCTCCCCATCATCCCCTTCTTACACAACCCACTAACCATAGTATTAAAAGTAACCAAATTGGGATTACAAGGCATTTCATCAAATAGTTTCAATGCATCTTCAGTCATACCCTTTTTACAAAACCCTCTAATCATTGTAGTATAAGTTGACACATCAGCCCTAACAACACCTTCCTTAATGACCTGATCAAAAATAGTCTGCGTCAAATCAATACGATTAACCCTGACTAGAACCCCTAGAATGGCATTATACGAAAACAAACACCGTCCTTTTTCTCTAATCTTGACACGATAAAACAAATGAAGAGCCCAATTAATATGTCCACGATCACCATGGGCTTTGATAAACTTACCCACCATGAAATCAGAGAACTTGTTCGAAGTTTCAAGCAAATTAGTTGCTATCGAAAACATGCCGCGAGAAATGAGAAGATCAGTTATGGCAATGTAACAGTAATGATCGTGTGAGTAATTGTTAGGGTTAGGGTGAGGGTTTGAGGCCCAGTTGAAGAAGAAGAGGGCATGGTAAGGACTTGTTTGGTTGTTGATAACTTGAGTGACTAGAGTGGGACTTAGGTGGCGAGAGAATTGGTTCAGAGGGGAAGCATTTGGGTTCTGGTAAATCTTCGGGTTTCGGGGGTTTAGGATTTGGAGGAGAGAGGTTATGGAGGATACCAGTGGGGATTGAGAAGAGTTGGTAGGTAGAGCTCGAGCTGCCATTGCTGCCATTACTATCAAAATCAAAACTGAGAGCTAGCAGGTTCCAAGAAATGAGCCTAATTTTTTGAAACCAACTAGTACGTCTTTAAAGTTTGAAATCATAAAATCTAAAAGTAATGTAAATTTACGTAAATAAATTGTGGAAACATCATTTTATACTTCGTATTAATTATATTAAGTTACAAACTTAAGTGAAGCATAAACTATTATTTTATATTTAAAATTATTTTACAGAAAAAAATTAATATTGTTTTGCTTTTTTCTAAAAAAATAATTTTAAAATAGAACAACTAATAAATATTATTTAAAAATACATGATTCACATTACTACTTTAAATTGTCATTATATTAATGTCCTATTATCACCTAGAGTATTTTTTATTGTTAATAAAAATAAAATTTCCAATGTTGAATAAAATTTTGTTATAAATGAGAAATGACAATATCCTATAAAAAGACCCGAATATAACAATTGAATCAAAAGGCAATGGCCTTTGAGATTTAGATTACCTCGACCAAAAAAATTAATACTCCCTCCACAAAAGAATGAGCCCAGATATCATTTTCTTTGTCCAAAAAAGAATGACTTAATTTACCATTTTTAGTTTGTAATTATTTTCTTACCATCACTTTATGTCACATCAAAACTCTCTTTTTCTCTCTTTATTATTATAAAATACATTTGTAAGGATAATTTTGTCAAAAAAATATACTCTCTCTTAAAAAGTTAGTTTCCTTAATTTGCGTACTTTATCTATTTTAGTCATCCTTTTTGTGGACGGATGGAGTAATAAAAGAAAATATTAGAGCAAACTTAGCCAGATTACAATTGCATTTCATATTTACTTATCTAGTTAAGACACTCCAAAATCAATAATAAAAATGAACTCATAAAAAATACTATAATAAATTAGTAATTTTGAGATAATCAAATTAATGACCCACTTTTGAAATAGACTAAAATCAAAATACCTTTTGCAATTTGTCCTACAACCATTTCTTTTTATTTTTTTTTTCTTTTGATAGTTGTGTTGATAGTTTAACTCATGCCATCGGAAGATAAATATAAGTTTGGACAAAAGTAAACATAAGCACGCCTATCAAAATCAAAACACTCTTAACATATAGAATCTTTCTATTCTTTTAATTTCTTGGGGTGCGAGAGATTTTATAATTAAAAAAATACAATTTTATTTTAATTGTTCTTGTAATAATTAAAAGGACATCAATGGCGACGGTTTCAAAAATTCAAAATTTTAATTTACCAAACAGTAGACAATGAAGAGCCCCAGAAAAATATTTTTAGACAATTAAGTTTGCTTTTAAACGGCTTCATTCATTGTTAATGCACTCAACATTATAACAATAACATTTCTAAACAATTAAATTTGTTTTTTAAAGTTTGCACTTATTGCCAATGCACTTAATGTGTGACAATAAAGAGTTATGCACTAAGAAACTCAACTGAGTCCAGCTAAGCTGACCCGCTCAGAAAAATCGAGATGACATATATATATATATATATATATATATATATATATATATATATATTCTTAGACTGATTTCGATAATTAAATTTTTACCTACAATATTAACTGAAATTAAATAAATTTACTTTAAATTTTTCCGTTCTCCTCCCAGTATTTGGTATCCTGTTTGGGATCAAACTAATCCAGGATCAAGTTTCTATCTGACCCGTAAGGGAAAACTCTCTCAACATCGTCTTTTTACCGTCCAGAAGCTTCGATATTTACTTTACGTTTGATATTTAGAATCCACTTCAAAATGTTTAATATGCATGTTTTCATAATTCTTGGACAATTTTTTCTCCAACACAAATCGCAATACAAAAAAGCATAAAAGAACATGTTCCAAATTGAAAAAATGAACTACAGCCTCTTTTTCACAAAAAAAAAAAAAAAAGAAGAAAAAGAGAAAAAAAAAGAAAAAAAAGAAGAAGAAGAGCAAAATCTTACAAATATTTATATTTGTTGCCAATATATTATCATTATTAAAAACAATAAGTTGTTTGTATGATCATGGAGTTATGAGGCTTTTTAAAGTCAACTTATAAATTTTTTGAATTATACATAATGATTTCCTTTGACTATTTTTTCAATTAAGAATCTATTTTCTTCCATATACTCCAGTAAACACAAGGAGTTGATAGTTTACAGGAATGATAGGATCTCTCACTTTTATTGTAGAATAAAGTATTAATAAATTAATAAGTAGAGTTATTTTATCTCTTATTTAATAAGCGGAGTTTTTGTTCCCCTTTTTGAGGTGAAATTGTTTACCATTTACGGTCTTAATAGTACAAAGTCTTATCCCCCTTATCAGTGAGATTTCTGAAGCATTATTATTATGATGTTTCTTCTGAGATTCGAAGCCTAGTTTATTTCTAATTGATATCTTTGTAAGTATTGTGGAACAATTGCCACCACCCACTCAATTTTTTTTTCCTTTTTTTTTTGTAAATTAGTAGTTTACTTGGATAAAATTGGTCAAGATTTGTGAAAGTAAGGAAGATATGGTTGGTGCCATGAAAAGTCGATGTCCAACATATGTTTGTGATTTGTGGACGCGACAAAGGTGTTGATTGTATTGTGGAAAGAGTGTTTATTACTCAATCTAATTCAAATTATTTGACCAAACTAATTGAATTATTTCATTTTGATCAGATTATTCAAGTTTATTTGTATTTGAATTGAGTTTAAATTTTGGATAAAATTATTTTTTTGTTTGAGTTATTGAGTTCAATTTTTGATAAACCTATGATTAGTCATATCAATTAGGTTTCAATTGTACCATTAATGGTTTCAATTGCGTTTGTTAGTGAAAATATTACTAGAAGGGAGTATTGAATAGATTGTTATAAAATTGTTTGGCTTTTAAAAACTTTCTCGTTAAACAATCTGTATGAACAATTGATATAAGGTGAAGAATTAAATCATACAATAAGTAATATAAAGAGCGAGATTGCAAATCATACAAACGCGGTGATTTAGCCAAGTTTGGAGCTTGTCTCCTATGTCCAGTCCCCAAGCCCCCTATCTGGAATTGAGATTCCTAAAAATTCACTATCTTCAAAACCTCTTTCACAATGGAGAAACCTTCAACAAATTGTAACATGAACCTTTGTGATTCTTTCTTTGACAAAGATTACCTTCTCTTTCCCAATGATTCAAAAACTCAACTCTTGGAATCTTTCCAATCCTCTCTTAAACACGTGACAACATTCTCTTCCTCAAGAACCTAAACAATTCAGCCTTATAATAATTCTTCTTGATACAAAAATATATGAATGATGAAAAGAAAACTTTTATGCCAAGCAAATTACATCAATAAAGTTATGCTTGCTTCTTAAATCAAATGGATACAAGCCTTTGATAATATTGTATAAGATATTTGAAAATCTCTCTCAAAATAGACATGTGCAAATGATATATGGAGAGAAGAATATAAAGAGAGGAAACTCTTTTCTCTTGTAAGAACTATTATATGACTCATATGTTTATTTTTGAGAAATAAAAGTTTATATAACTTAAGAATGGAGTTTATTTAGGAGTATAAACTCTTTCAATAGCGATTACAAAATCTCTTTATAGTGGTCAGAAAATCTCTTTAAATCAGTAGGAACATATTTCACAAAGGGGCCTAGGAGGGCTTGAGGGTTGCTTCAAGAGGGTCCGATCTAGATAGATTGTTTGGAAAAAATATTTTCTTTGGAAAAAATATTTTTTGATCTTAAATCATATTTTCTAGGCTTGTATACTTCAGATTATAGTTCTAGTCTTAATTAATCTTGAGCTCTTCCAATTTCTTGAATCATCTATTAGAAATTAAATCATTATCAATCATCAATAAAACTCTATATGCATCTTAACTTCACGGATAAAGAATCATTATTTCTTAATACACTGAAATTTATTGGACTTGATGAAGATATTGATTTATCTAAAGTATTCATATGTAAACTAGAATTCATTTGTTAGTCTATGTTTATCATTACAAAATCAAGGTCAACATTGGGATACCCCAACAACGTCCAAATTGTACCAAAACTAAATTAATCAAACAAGATGTAAAATTAAATTAATAGTTAAAATATTATATATTTTTCAATATTGTTTTATTCAATCTCATGTAAAAGTCTAAAGCCTTATTCATATCATTTTTATTTGATTACTTTTGTGTATATAGTACTATAAATTTTTTAATTAACTAACAGTAACATCAATATTAATTTTATAAGATATTTCACTTTCATTAATAACTATATATATTTTTTAAATAGATATACATGTTCATAATAACAAAAATACAAAGGGATCAACTCAATTAAGGTCACTAAGAACTTTTTTCGCTTGAATTAAGTTGTACTTATCTATTTATTTGGATTGGATTCATGTTCTTCGATCTAAATCAATGATATTTATTTAGTTCAAAGAATGAACTTCAACATACTTAAATTGAACGATTTATCTTGTTATCAAATGGTATTTTCGTGATGGTGGAGATCAATACCCATAACCACATATTGATGGCGGCGGCAGTGGTGGTGGCGGCATGTAAATGTAAGGGTATGGAGGATCATTTTTATAATTATTAGTTGGTGGGGTTGCTAGAGGTGAATTGTACACCTAAGATGGTGGTGGTTGTGGTGGTAGTGAACAATATTTGTAAGTAGGTGGTGCTAGTAGAGGTGAATTGTATACCTGAGTTGGTGGTGGCAACGTGGGTGGTAAACTATGTTTGTCAATGGGTGATGGTTGTGGAGGTGAATAGTACATTTGTGGTTGCGGTGGCGGCAATGGTTGTAGTGAATTATAACTGTCAATAGGTGATGGTTGTGGAGGTAAATTATACATTTGTGGTTGTGGTGGTGGCAAAGGTGGTAGTGAATTATAAGTATCAATAGGTGATGGTCATGGAGGTGAATTATATACCTTAGGTGGTTATGATGACAGGGGTGGTAGTGAATTATATTTGTTAATATGTGATGGTTATGGAGGTGAATTATACACCTGGGTGTTGGTCGTGGCAGTGGTGATAATGAATTATGTTTGTCATGTAAGAACCCAAATTTTGTGAACGATTAATAATAAATAAAATTTCCTCTTATGATGTCCAGCAAAATTATTTTCTGCATCGTTACATTTCAAGAATTGAGCTAAAATAATGAAATAATGACCAAGGACATTTTGGTTATTTTGACAATTATTGTGTCCAATGGCATTTTGGTCATTTTGACAAAAGTTATGACCAATGGCATTTTAGTTATTTTGACAAGTGTTATACTTGAGGGCATTTTAGTCATTTCGATAAAAGATATGGCCGAGGGCATTTTGATTATTTTTGGAAAAAGTTGTGCCCAGGGGCATTTTGGTCATTTTAACCTAGAAGTTAAAAAGTGTTCAAAATCATAAACCGATCAAAGATCTGGAATCAGGGCAAAAAAATAATGACTCGAAACGCCGTCGGATTTTTGACTTAACCTAGTCCAGACTTGACTTTTTGACGAGAGAGTTGTATGGAAAAACGGACAGCACCGTTGAAACCGCAGCGTGCCAAAACATAGGAATAGAGTATAATATTGTATTTTTCAAATTTTGACTTTTTAGATTTTTATTTAATTATTAAATTAATTGACTCGCGAATCGAGGCAAAATAGCATTTTGAATTTCAGCTTATTTGACCAAGTGGGACCCACATGCACAGTTCTCCAAAACTTTTTGTCTCTTTTCCATTTTTCCTTTTTTTCTTTTTTTTCTTTTCCCCCTTTCCTTTTCTGTTCTTTCCACTTTGCCCCCCAACTTTTTCTGCAGGTTCTACACTTACCCAAATTGATCAACTGTCCCTTTCTGCATTGATTGGTGTTTAATTCAACACCCATTTAGTCTATTTAATACCATTGAATCGAACCCTAACCCTAAACACAGCTGCACAAATCAAAAATTCAAATTTTAAATTTTTGTTCTTGTTCTTGCTCGGTAAGATCCAAAGTTTGGATTTTTGGTTGTGTTTGTTAAATTTGATGATTTGAATAGCATCTATGGGTCGATTAGAACCTGTTTGAGCCTTGAATCGATCAAAATGGTCAAGAATCTAGCCATATAAGCTCGATTTACAGTCGGGTGTTTTCCGGCATGTTCTTGGCCAAAGGTTGGATTTTGGGGCTCTATTCGGGTATGTTTGGACCAATTGAGGATACCATAGTGTTCCTTATATCCCAATGTTGATTTCCATGGTTTTTATTTGAATTTTTGGGCATGATTTTAGCAGATTCAATGATGGCCGAAAAGGGTTGCCGCCGGTCATGGCTTCCTTGCCGTGACTTGGGAAGACAAACATCACCACCATGTTTTGAGCTCCATTCGAGACAGGAGTGGTGGATTCGAGCCTAAAATCGGATTCTACGAACGGATCTGGCCTCACCCCCTCGATTCAGTGCGTGTGTGCGTGTGGGTGGCCTTGGTAGCCACTGCCGGTCAGTCGGGCTATCAGAATCTGGCCTGAAGGAGATGGCTGGGGATGGGGGAGACCAGTTGACTAGGTCAACCGGTCAATGGTTGACTTGGTCAACTTGGTCAAACTGTGATGTTGTTTATTATTATTATTATTATTATTATTATTATTATTATTATTATTATTATTATTATTATTATTATTATTATTAT
>JAUMHB010026941.1:0-23382 GCA_032359685.1 Pittosporum tobira
CTTTTACCCATTAATACAGTAATCGCTAACTAGAAAAACATGCAAAAAACATTGCATTTGACTTTCATGGTCTACTAGGCGCTATTTTTGACATAGTTTTTTTTTTTTTAGAATAATTTAAAATTTATTTTATAATTAAAATAAATTATAAATAAAAAAAAAATACTTTTTGATCAACTTTTCAAATAAATTAACAGTATAAGTTATATTTAACCTATAATTTTTTTTTAAATTAATAAAAATAATTAATTTTAAAATAATTGACTTTTAAAAATAACCTATAATCAATTTCAATTACCTGAACATACATGCCCAAAGCACCTCCGGTGCAAAGAAAGGTAGCTGCCATACTTGATTATCTGCAATCTGCACACATATCGTAGTTTCCTTGTTTCAGCAATTGGACTGAATTCTATCAAAACAAAATTCCCATCCAAAAATGTCAGATGCCGATGACCAAAATTCTACGCCCCACGTAGCTCTCATCCCCAGCTCCGGCATGGGACATCTAACACCCTTTCTTCGACTCGCCGTTTCACTCATGTTCCATAGTGTCCGAGTCAATGTCATTGTTGCTCGCCCGACTGTTTCACTAGCTGAATCACACACTCTCCCTAGCTTCTTCTCCTCTTACCCTCAAATTAATCCAATCCATCTTCTTCTCATCCCGTTTGACGACCCGTCTGAAGATCCCTTTTATATCCAATATGAATCCATCCGCCGCTCCTCTCACCTTCTTTCTCCGATACTACTATTTTTCCACCCCTATCTGTTCTCATCACAGACACGAGCTTAGCATCTACTGTAATTCTGGTGACCCAAGCGATTAGCCTTCCTAATTATGTCCTATTCACATCATCTGCCCAAATGTCGACACTCTTTCTGTCGTTTCACACTATAGCTGGCTCAAGAAATTGACAAGAAAAGAACAATCTTTTCAAAATTCTACCCAGATCGATCATGGATCCCTCCACCATTACTCTCAGATAAAGATAGTCTTTTTAGGACACAGCTAGCGGAGAATGGGAAGGAAATGATGAAAGCAAATGGGATACCCGTAAACACGTTAGAAAGTTTGGAGCAAGAACCACTGGCAGCACTTAATGATGGCAAAGTAGTACCTGAACTACCTCCAGTGGCAGTCATAGGGCCATTTCCACCATGTGATTTCGATAGGAGCCAGAAATTAGAATGGCTTGATGGCAAACCAAACGGTTCAATTGTGTTTGTAAGCTTTGGGAGTAGGACTGCTATTTCTAGGGAGCAAATTAGAGAACTGGGTGAGGGATTACTGGGGAGTGAGTGTAGGTTTGTTTGGGTGGTGAAGGATAAGAAAGTTGATAGAGAGGATGATAAGGATTTGAGTGAGGTGATCGGGGCAGAGTTTATGAGGCGGGCAAAGGGTAAAGGATTGGTGGTGAACCACTGGGTGAACCAAGGGCAGTTGGTGGGTTTTTGAGTCACTGTGGATGGAATTTGGTGACTGAGGCCATGTGGTATGGTGTACCTATTTTAGCTTGGCCCCAACATGGGGACCAGAATATGAACGCGTACGTGATGAGTACAGCTGGGTTGGGTCTATGGGCGGAGAATTGGGTGTGGGGTGGAGGGGAAACGGTGGTAAAAGAGGAGATTGGTAAAATGGTTAAAGAGTTGATGCAAAATGAATTTCTAAGAGCACAAGTAGCACAAATCAGAGAAGAAGTTTGGGCAGCCATGGCAGATGGTGGGAGTTCCAACAACAGAGTAGTTGAACTCATTCATATGTGGAAGAGTAACAGAGTCGACTAACAAAATATCTATTAATAAATAATTCACAACATTTTCCATTATTATTACATGCCACCACTGCATCGAAGAGTTCAACATTATGTTTTATTTGGTAAAGACCATAACATTTAATCTAAGACGGAACCTTTTGAAATGACATCAAAAGATATACCGTTCTCCTGGAGTTGTTCTTGGAGATCTGTTGGGCCAAATACGATTCCAGGGGGGAAAACACCTCCTTTTGGCAGATCATCACGTTGGCTAAGCAGAATGAGAGCGCACTGGATTAGTATAATCGGAGTGGTTAAATATCCAATTTCTGGTCCCATTACCCTTGTAATTATTTGCATATCCGCCTTTTTGTTTCCCTGTGAAACAATACTGCTGTCACTGAATCCATGTCCCACAAACCACATTTTAAAGGAAGCACTTGCCACCTCCTCCTCTGTCGGACCCTTCTTCCTGAACCAACCAAGGCTGAAAAAGGATGGAAATTTTAAGAGAAGCCATCTCCCAAAAGCACTGCTACCCAAAATCCCAATAAATATTCCAACAGCAATGAATCGGAGGACACCTAACAAAGATTTGGACGCTATTTTCACTCCAAAGTGAGCAGGCTTCACTGTCCGCCAGAAATTCTCTCTTTTTTCAGTATGTTTAGCACTCTCATTGGCTCCGGGAAGACCTTGGGGGTTTTCTGTAAGAGTTGCTAGCGTCCTTCGTACAACAATAGCATCTGCTGATGGTAGCTTCACAGCCCAAAGGCCAATTTTCTTCTGGTGTTCTATCCTAGATCCTTTGGGAAGAGAAGGACCAGGAATCTGCAAAGAAACAAAAGTTTAAAAGGGACATGTACATCAATAGATATTGACATATGGATATAGTATGAAAATAGGAGAAATTAATGAATGAATTCATAAGATTATCTCTGATTGATCCAATATGCTAAATGGGTCTCTGAAAACAGCAACTTTCAAGCAAACTAGATTCACATTATGGATTGGAAAAACCACTTCAGTTGACAGAAAATATATTAATAAACAAAAGAAAACAGCAGATTACTTCCAAATGACCATACACTTTGAAAGGAAGAAAATAAACAGACTACTAATGTCAAACATCTGGAAAAAGAGACATCCTTCATGGTCGTCTGAATTCAGAAATTGATTTAAGAATTAGTAAACTAGAAAATAAAGAGCACAAATTCCCTTTTACTCATCTGCTCCTACAACCAGAACCAAAACTAGTTCAGACTAAACATATAATTTTCCAAAAAAGAAAAGTTGGCAATTTCTATGGCCAGCCTCACTTGTCAAGTTGTCATTCAGCCTTCTAAAACCTACATGGGGAGTATCATTTATGCAACAAAAGAACATGTTAAAAAACAGAAACCATTTGCAGGAGCCAAAAGTTATAGCTAGAGAACCACAATAGAACAAACTACTGCTATTCTTTTTTCTGACAAATATGTGAGATAACAAAAAATATGAACAAAAATAAACTTCTAATGGAATTTCTTTTACTCTAGAAATTTAAACTTATACGTATTAAGTTACAAAAACTAAGGCCAAGTGAGATTTATTGTACTTCATTTAAACAAAATTAACAATAGTGAAGCTAAACAAATTTAAAGAAAGAGAAACAACATTTCAATCTAAATACAACACATCATTAGCAAAGAAGTATAGTTTTACGTTAGGCCGAGCTCTTCTGGGTCTGGATCGCCTCAGCTCCTGCAACTTATCAGCATTAGCAACCCCTAAAACCGCGGATTCAAACGTCCCAAAATTCCCAACAACCTTCTTCTCAGATTCCAAACTCAAATAAGCTGCCACCCGATTCGGTACCGCCGGCGAAACCCACTGCCTCGAATTAAACATTAACCCCAATTCCGCCGGAACCGAATCAAACCCACAAGCAGAAATCACCAAAGATCCATTCTTCACAGTAATTTCATGGTAATTTGCTTCCATTCTCTCCATAAAATCCGGTTCGCCGCATATATCCAAGTAATCGGTGCCGGATTCGGCGCATGCGGCCACGACGGGCTCACCGTAGAGGCGAAAGGGGCCCACACAGTTGAGGATGAGCTTGGTTTGGGCGGCGAGGCGGCGGAGGGAAGGTGGGTCGGAGGTGTTGGCGGTGAGGATGGGAATGGATGGAGGCGGGTTCGGGTGGGCGGCCCATGAGAGGGATTGGGATAATTTGGATGGGTTTCGGCCTGCTAACGCTAGTGTTTTGAGTGGGGAGGAAGGGGTGTTGAGGAATTTCAGGGCTTCTCTGATTACATACTTGCCTGTGAAGCCCGAGGCACCCAAGATTATGATGTCATAGGTTGTGGAATTGGGGTTTTGAGTAGCTGCCATTGTTGTGTGGCTTGAAAGTGGAAGAAAGAAAGTGATGTAGTGGTTGAGTGCTAACGTATTATGAGTAATTGCTTATTTAGAGGAGATTTGGAATGAGTAGTCGAGACATGGAAAATGGGTTTCCGTAAGGTACAATGCGGAGACGGATAAGGAGCAGTTGAAAATTTGAAAACTGTGCAATTTTTTTAGGTTTGGAATTGATTATTAAAATTAATTAAAATTTATTTTTAAAATAATTTATTTTTAAAATATTATTTTTTGTTAATTTTAATATAAATTAAATATAATAATATTTTTAATTTATTTTTAAAAATTAATAAATATTTTTTTAATTTATAATTTATTTTAATTAATAAATAAATTTTAATTTAATCTAAAATAAACTATCCTAAACGGATCACACTTTTCTTTTTCTTCGGTTCAGTGCGACTTTTCGCTGATGCCAAGGCATATTGTCATTTGGGAATACTCCCTGTAACATCCTTCGATTTGTTTTTGGTTACTTCTAGAGTGTTAATAAGTTAATTATGAGTATATTTTAGATATTTATTGATTACTTAAATTTTTTAAAATTATGATATTAAAACACTATACATTTATTTAAAAAGTTTAAATTATTAATAATTTATAATATTTTTAAATTTAGTTAAGTAATTATTTTATTTTAAACTTAATAAATTTTATAAGTAACGTATAAGAGAGGTTACTAGTTGAATAAAAAAATTATTTAAGCAACACAATTTCACATATTCAATGTAAAAATTGAATAGCTAAAAATATAATAGAGAACAATTGTAATAAAAAAAAAATTTAATTATTACATAATTAAAAAAAATTCTGGATCACTTGCAGAAATATATGGAATAAAAAGATTTATAGGAAAAGAAAAAAATAGGATAGTGACAGATAAATGTCGAGTGTTTATAGTCGTCATTTTTAGTAGAAATGGGTTCTATGGTGTAGTGGTTAGCACTCTGGACTTTGAATCCAGCGACCTGGGTTCGACTCCCGGTAGGACCTTTTTTTTCTTGGTTTTTTTTTATGTTATCACTTATCAGAGTACATTTTCCCATCTCATGGATCAAAGTGCCGTACTTGTGAGAATATAAGATACTGTTGCAATAATTTCCAAATTTTGCTATCCAATATTGAATTTTTTTGTATACATTTGTTGTTCTGAATTTTATATTCCCAACTCGAAATCCAACTAACTAAAAATAAAGAATAGATGGGTGTAATTTTACAGACAAATAAAACTATGAAAATTGACCACAGGAGGACTAACTTGGAAGTTATTCAGATTTGAAGCACGTGCTAATCTATCTCAACCATACTGTACCCAGTAATCCTCAAACCTCTCCCTTGTGCGATAGCTCTTATTTGGGCAACATCCTCCCATTTTTCACCTTCTGCATACAAATTTGAAACTAACCCATAAGCACTTGCATTTTGAGGCTCTATTTCCAAGAGCCACCTGCCTATAACCTCCCCCATTATCGTATCTCCGTGAACTCTACAAGCAGCAAGCAATGCACCAAGTGCAGAAGCACAACATTTTGAAGGCACACTTTTCAAAAGATTATACGCTTCCTCGATCTGTCCAGATCGGCTTAGTAAGTCAACCATACAACCATAGTGCTCTTCAAATGGGATTATTGAATATTCTTCTTTCATGGACCTGAAAACTCGCATGCCCTCTTCAACCAGGCCTGAATGACTGCAGGCCGAAAGAACTGAAGTGAATGTCACCTCATCTGGGGAGATCTTTTTCTTTTTCATATGATCAAACAATTCGAGTGCCTCATGACAATATCCATGCATCCCATATGCAGCTATCATTGTGTTCCATGATGCCAAAGCCCATCTGTCCATGTGCTCAAACAAATCCTTTGCAATGTGTAATTTTCCACATTTGCTATATGTAGTGAGCAATGAATTGATGACTGGTATCTCTTTCTCCATTGATACTCGATATACATAACAATGAACCTCCTTTGCTAGGGTTAGATATCCAAGCTGAGTAAATGCCTGAAGAAGACAGATTAAAGTGATAGAGTCGGGATTTAATCCTCCACTTTGCATTAGACGAAACAAGATTATGGCTTCATGAGGATGTCCATTATTCACATAACCCATCATCATTGAGGTCCATGAAGCCAGGTCTTTACACTTTATTCTATTAAAGATTAGCCTTGCAGAGTTTATAAAACCACATTTTGCATACATGTAAAGAACTTGATTAGCTACGTCTGTGTTTGACTCAAACCCGGTTTTGATAACATATCCATGAATGCAGTTACTCTGTTTTATGTCTCCCAACTCAGCAAATGCAGCAGTAATACTCAAAATGGTACTCGGATTTGGTTTAATATCTAATAAGACCATTTCACAGAATGTCTCAACGACCTCAATAACAAATCCATTTTGAAGAAGCCCTGCTATCATCACGTTGGATAAAATCACATCCTTTTCCTCTACTGTGTCAAAGATTTTTCTGGCTGTGGTAGTTTTGTTGCATTTCGAATACAAGTCAATCAGAGCTGTGGTAGCAACAACGTCAAGCTTAATTCCACTTCGAAGTATATAACCATGGATACTCTTGCCTTCACGTAATAATTCCAAATCAGCACAACTCAGAATCCCATTTGCCAAAGTAATCAAATCGGGCTCAAGGTTTTCTCGCACCATGCAAAAGAAGCTATGCAAAGCTTCCAACGGTTTCCCTAATTGCAGATAATTGGCAATCAGTGCATTCCAAGAAGTAACCGTCCTATTGCTCATGTTGTAGAATATAGCAGCCGCCTTATTTGCAGACCCACATTTAAGATACATGTCCATCAGACTTGTTTCAAACACCTCTTCAGAACAACCAATACATCTTCTAATGGCGTACCCATGGACAGACTGACCATAGTTTAGAGCTTGTAAATGTGCCGCAGCTTGTAGTAAGCTCACTAAAGTCACCCGATTAGGATCAAGTTCTTCCTTTTGCATCCAGCAAGCAATTCTGAAAGCCTCATAAGCATGATGGTCACCGGTTTGAGCATACCCAGTAATCATCGACGTATAAGCAACAAGATCTTTTTCACTCATTTCATCAAACACTTTGGATGCATCGTCAATATCACCGTATCTGGAATACAACCCGATCAACGATGTACCCACAAAAGCATCAGTATTCAACCCAAATTTTACAGCATCTACATGAATGGAACTTCCAAGTTCCAAGTCACCCAATTCGGTACAGCTCTTTATACTAAATGTAATAGCTGAACTATGAATACCAATCTTTCGAACCCTTAAATCCGAATAAACCCTGAAAACCTCATCAAATTCACAAGCTCTAAAGTACCCAACAATAATTGAATTCCAAAGGGAGAGATTGTTGTTTATGATTCTATTAAATACCCATCTTGATTCACTTAAAAACCCAAACTTAGCATACGAATTAAGAAGCTTGGAGCCCAAAAAGATGTTATCTTGAAGACCATAAGTGAACATACAAGTATGGAGCTGTTTCAGAAGTGGTATTTCATAGCAATTCTGTAATGAAGAAGCGATTTTTTCTGAAATCACTGAAGGGAAAGAACTCCCCTTTTCGGAAGTCGAGTTAGAAAAAAATAGAGAGCGAGATACAATAGAGTTTAGAGGCTTGGCTTTCTTGATGATTGCATGATTCATAATTATGCCAGATTGGTGTTACTGTAACGTTAAATCATGAAAAAACCAAGTGGGCAAAAGAGAAAGAAAGCTGGAGTGTCTGGGTCTCATTCTTACCTAAAGTCAAACCCCGCCAAATTTTTCCTCTTTGCTTCAAAGAAGCCGTTATTCAGTTGTTTCGGTTTATCTCCCTCCGAATGGTAGTTAGTACTTAGTAGTTTACGTTTGAATTTTAATTTAAAATGTATAGTGTTAAAATTCAAAAATTATAGTATGAATTTGACTATAAATTATCTGAAAACTGTAGTTCAGTAGGTCGACGATGATAAATCCAATGAAAAATCAATCAATAAATAAATAAACAAGAAAAAATAAATTGTTGCTGAATATAAAAAGTAAAAAAATAATAATAAAACAATATTTTCAACAACCAAATGATGTCATGTCAATTTTAAATTTTAAAATATTATAATAAATTGATTTTAATAAATCAAACTTAAGGTAACATTTTGAAATGGAGAAAGTATATATCAGTTTATGTAACCTGCGTAGAGCCATTAATTAGAGTCAACAATTTGCTCCCGCAGGTTCAAAATAAGACCTAATTTACTCTTTTTGATCCGTTCAACAAGTATTGATAAATTTCAAAGTTTATGCCGTAAAATAAAATAAAATTTTCAATATGTCGTTATTATATGCTAAATGGATAGAGTATTATGTCATCGTTGCAAACCCTTGTTATTAATATATTCGTGAAAAATAACTTTATTTCATAAAAGTCTTATCATTTTTTTAAAAAAAAATAAGCCTCCTATTTTGGAATGAAGAGAGTATTATTTTAAAACATACTAATAGTTTTAACAAAACATTTGCTGTTTATGTGATACCATAAAACCAACTGAAAGGATGATGTTATAAGGAGTTGGTTTGGTTTGTTACCAAAATTGAAATAACCTGCCTAATCGGTATGTAAATAGAAGACTGCACATCCGAGGATGAGTTCAGTAGCGAAAACATAAAATTTGAGTAACATTGAAATCTTTAAACTAGATCTAGAGGTGAATAATTAAGATGTCCCAAATACTCTATTTTAAACAGTAAATTTCATTTACCAACACTCTTCTTGCTGAGGAAGAAGGCGACCAGTTTTTCAACTTCACCCATGACATTCTTTAAAGGAAAATAATATTAGATATATAAAACAATGCTCCATTGCTTAATAACTCGAGCAAAAAGCCATGATAAGCCCATTCCTACAAACTTCAGCGTGCCGCCCCTACTCATCATTTTCTCTATAGAAGAATCTCAGATAGCAAATCAACATTATAACACAGAAGGGTGATTTCTGATTGAACATCTCTGCCTTGGCAGCCGCCTCGTCCTCTTTCCCCACACGGTTAGATTTCTATCCTCAAGTTTCTCCTCCCTACAAGTAATAGTAGGCTGCTGTACGGGGGGCTTGCAAACTGCACTTGCTGTCTCCATGGGACCCAAAGCCCTCGAACACCTCCTACCTCTACCACTTTTAGTAGATCTCCTCTGTGAAAGACGCGACTGCCAAGTGTCCCCACAAGCTTTAAACATCTCCTCAATGGTCAGAATATCTTCAGTAACCTCGTTCCTTGACAAAGAAATAAGACCAGGCAATACATCCCTTTGAAAGTCCTTTCTTTGTTTTCCCCTCCTTGCTTGCCCTTTCCGAGCCCTTTTTGGCACTGAAATGTCCTTTTTCTCCTCTTCATTCATAGTATCTCTAACATATGGCTTATGGTAATACTCTTCTTCCTTGGCATCTTTCAACTTTAATGTCATAAACTCAAAGTAATCCATACCTTCAGGAACAGTTTCCTTATCAGATGCATTGTCCCCGATTATTAAACCTTTGGTACCATTGTTCTTGTGGGACTCATCATCGTGAGAAGAGATTACCTCTGCCAACAAAAGGAGGTAATCGGAAGGCGAAGAAGCTTCTGGACATTGGGAAAATGAGATGTCAATTATTGCCTCAGCTGCAGCCTTGGCAAGTTTTTGGCACGGTTCCCTAGATTCATCTAGGGTCACTTTCGAATGAATCTCATTTATCTTCTTCTCTAGATAGTCAACTTCGGGGGATACATCCATTTCGGATTCAAGAATTGCAGGATCTTCCAAATCTATTTCTCTTGTAGCAATCTTGACAACAGCTATTGGGACATAGGGAGCTGATGGAACCTCCTCTTCATTTAGGGACAAGTTCAAGTCAATTTGATGTCTTAAATCAGAAATGCAGTTATTTACCCCAATCTCTGGAACTGAATCCTTCACTTCAAGTTGGCTAATAGATTGAGTATCATTAGTTAAATCTCCTAAGGATCCATCACCATGAACCTTTTTGCTTCCAGACTCAACAACACGTGTTTGTGATGCAAAATCCCTGGAGGAATCCTTCATCATTTTAGTGTTATTGAAGAAATGGTGAGAGTGATTATGCAGTGACTCCAAATTCAACTGATAAATACTTTCTTTCGCTTTGATCTTTTTGCCACTACAATGTGGGCTTTCTATATTTGTAGATGCAGAATCGTGCAGCAGACCCACATCACTTGGAAGCCTGTGGGGAATTGCAACATGGCTAATCAAATTCAAACAACCCTGGAATTGTTTTACGCCTGATTGAGTCCCGAAACAAAGTCCATTGTCATGGGATACTTCAGATCTTGAACTTGGAATTGATCTCAAATTGTTACCAACATGCATCTTGTCCCCAGAAAATGCTGACAATTGTATCATAGAATTAGGAGGCTTCTCAGTGAATGGAGCTTTCACAGTGTGAAAGCCAGGCATATCTGGAAAGTATGCCACGTTCTGGGATAATGCACTTGACGTCTTTCTCCAAGGTGGAATATAGGACGGCCCACAATCCATAGCACCAGCTTGTTGATTAAGGGGATGCAAAATAGGTGTGCAGGATGTATCAACAGATCGATTATGATTCCCTTCTGAAATTTCTACTCCGAAAATTTTCCTTTTCCCCCGTGGTACTGTGCTAGTGTGATCGGAGAAAGGAGATTTTAAAGTCTCATAAGCATTCCTAGGTTCAACTTGCAATGATCTAAAGACAGTAGATGAATGATCGCCGTTGATACCACTGAAAGAATCATGATCACCACATATAGTTTTTCCTGAAAAAAGAGGCATTATCAGACCATCTCTAAATGACATGGAACAGCATAGCTGATGGATAGCAAAAACCGCTGAGCTCTAGATGAGATTATATGGCTCAAACACCAAAATCCTCATTCAAGAAACAAAAATACAAACAATAATAAAGGAAACACAAAAGAAATAAATCTATTAGAATGACCTTACCAGCTATATAGTTGTAAGTAAACTGCCCATTTCCATTCCTCTCACTCTCTGACTGTTTATTTACAATGACAATCCTTGCTTCCTTTCCCCCAATGCAGCTCTGAGAGAATTCCCTGGCCCACAACCAGGAACCTGAGTTTGAACTCACAGATATATCCCGCTTTTTTATTTCCTCCCCAAGATAGGTGGAACCGCCTACATTGTTAACAAAGTTTGTAATAGAAGTTTCCTCCTCCAAGATTGGTTCATTCAAGTCTGCCAAATTATGGTTTCCCTTTAAATGCAATTTAGACCTCAAAGCTTCACCATTACCATCACTGTTCCTCTCCATGGGGAAACTTCCTTGCCCTGTGACAGCACAAAATCTTTCTCCATGCTGTTTCCCTTCATCATTCGCGTACGCTTTTGCTGGAAGTTCTAGGTCAAATATTTTTCGCTGAAAATTGTTGCATTTCGCCTCAAGAGATTCATTGTCCTTTGAGTGCAAGTCACGGGAAGATAAAGGGCTGCAGGTGCTCTTAGCTTTTTTAAAACTCAGAAGAGGTTGAATTATACCACCATCTGATGCTGGAGATCTACCAAAAGTTGAACCCACCAAGGGAAAATCAAATACATGACTTGTATTATTGCCATCCTTAGATGGAGCAGGAAATAAAACTGAACCAGTTTTTGATGTTTCGGCTGGAACCGTATATTTGCAAAAATCTTTTCTTTCAACTTCATTCATCAAGTCCCTCTGCCTTCTATATAGCCGATGGAGCTCTTGAAGCTGGAAGACCAAAACACGTTCAAAGGATTAGTTTTTAAGATATGCATTATTCCGTTCGTTCCACCAAAAGAGTCGTGAGTGCAATTTTATTTTTATTTTTTTATTCCACAAAAAAAAGTCCCACTTTCAATAATGATAGTAGAGAATGACAAGATTTTCTCAAGTTTAATTTTCACTACAATGCTACTAGCACTAGCTAAGCAATCATCATATTTAGGGGAAAGACGCAATAAAAATATATGCTTAAAAGGTTGCAGATTTTGTAAATGAGAGACTTTCTTTGTGGAACAGGGGTAGTCTGTATTAGGTAATCAGCCCCATTGGCTTTATCCTTCCTATGGCTTTATCCTTCCTATGAAACAATGGACTTTCATTTTAGTCAACATTAAACTGCTCAACAAATCAGTACTCAAAATTATTAATTTATGAAAACAAAAAAAAAAAAGATAAATGTACTTGCTTACCCAAAACCAATGTAGAACGTATAAAATTCGAACTTACACTAATCAATTACAAAGTTGGAACAGCCATACCTGATTTCTAAATATGGATTCTTGATTCAATATAGTTTGCCGAACTTTTTCTTTCTCGTATTCTAAAAATCTATTCATGGCTGAACTAGCCAAGAATGCATCATTCTTTTTCACGATATTGTCTCCATGTAGTGCCCACATCCCATTGCCAGCACTATTTAGATCCACTGCCGAACAAAATCTTGGAAAGTCTGTCTTCGATTGTAGTTTAGTTCCCATTCCTGCAAACTCAAGGAGCAACATTAAATTGACTTTGGAAAAGAGGTATGTAACATGTATGGTTAGATAAAGCAGAAGTTATTAAATAAAGGTTTTCAAAAAAAATATATTTTAAATAAAGCTGGTCTAAGCATTAATATCAGCTAATTTAATTACTATTCAGATATACTTGACATACTAATGAAACTGAAGCAAGTAGAAACTAATTCATAATAATGATATAAACTTGCAGCATTGTCCTGAGGCATCCGAAAATGCCCCTCAATAAATGTAAGCCCTACTAAAAAACCCTATGAAACATGTCCAGAGCTCTGTTAAAGACATGATCAGAGGAGAGAGCCCACAAAAACCATAATATATCACTTCAAAACATCCAAAACAAATTAATCACAGTAAATTTAGAAGCTTTGCCATTAACATACAATAGACAAAATTTCAAAAAGAATGGTTCTTTTAACAAATTACCAAAAAAGAAAAGAAAAGGTAAGATTAAGATGACTTGTACAATTAAGAAATAAAACAACCGAGACCCAAAAACATTAACTCAATCAAAGTAAATAAAGAAAAAAAAAAAAAAAAAAAGGAAATTTACCGGATATATGAATTCAGTCTATGAACCCTTTTCAAAGCTCCACCATGATAATCAAGTCAAAAAAATTGCAGAATTAAAAGTAAAAAGACAGAACCCCAAAAATCTCCATGAAAATTCAGTCTTCAGCTGGCTCAAGCTCTGAAAAGGGGGAAAATCACAAGAACCCTGTGAAGTATAATTCAAGAAGACGACCTCAAATAGCCCTCAAACAGCGAAATGGGTGGCTTTGTGGAACCTCAGATTATGGACCATCAAAATTCACAAGAGTAAATAGAAAGAAATTAAGATCTGGTGGGGGTCACTATCTGATCACCTGCACTGCATATATGAGATCTCTCAGTCTCTCTCTCTCTCTCTTCTTTCTCTCTCTATATCTGTAAACGCAAGAACACATAAATGCACACCAAAGAACGACGACTTGAAGTGTGTCAACACATGTCGTCTTTTGTTATTCCCTATACTCTCTCTCGTCACCAATTGCATTGATTGAATCATCACCTTCCCATTTGCCAAATACTATTACTATATTACACCATGAGAATATTATCCATATAATATTTTACTACTATTAAGATTTGGTTCTTGTTTTTTTATATAGGGGAGTCATGTGGATTGGGTACATATTTTTAGATTCTTCCCAACCTTCCATGGTTTTTGGATAAATAGATATAATAACTAATAATAATAATAATACCCTTTTGGCTATTTAGCAATTGTACTAGTCAACCAAAGCAATATGCTTGAGTTAATGTGTTTTGAGAATATTTTATATTAATATTCTTATTACAATTTTTAACTAAAGTATAAGTATTTCCTCCGGCCAAAGTATAGTAATTTAAATATTATAATAATTTAGGTATATTAAAAATTATAAATTTAAAAATTTTGACTGTGTAAAAATTTAAATGTACCTAATAATTTTATAAATTTTTTTGGACTCATGTTCTTTCCGAAAGAGTACTTTATTTTATTCATTAAGTCGTTCTGAACTTTTCAGACATTTTCTCAGAAGAAAAGTGAGATGGACCCCTGAATTGAATTTACTTGGAAAAAAACCAACACACGACAAGCACAAAAGCAACTCAAAACAGATTCCATAAACAATTTTATTAAAACTGAGGTTCGTGGTTGTAAAATACCCACGCGCGGATTTAGGACAGTGCCAAACTACATGTACAAATTAATCGGACTTGAATAGGAATTTTTTATTTTTTTTTAGGTACTTACTTGTATATGGGAATTTTCATGACTGACATCTTATGCCGTAAGTACAGCTTATCGCAATCGCGGAGCGGCGCGTGGATTTTACTAGTCTTAAAGTCCACAGACTAGATCACACGGAAGTTAGGGACCAAACACGGTCAGATTTATTGCAAGTACAGAACGTTGGGTGACCCAATCATAATTAGCATTAATTGACGTCACTGCTCCACTCTTAGTTTTTTTCATTTTTTATTTTTCATTTATTCTCTTGATTAAATTCAAGAACTTATTGAAGTAACCGCTTGACAGATTTTCTAAATTTATTTGGTTCGAACCTTTAAACTTAATTGCTGAATTTTAAGTCATTTATTTTATTTTTTTAATTTCTACTGGCCAAAAGATTATGGCAGCCCGTAATTATACTTTCTACGTCTCGAAAGTTTATAGCATACGTATTGTTGAATGTTAAAATTATAGTATCTAGAACAAATGTCAATTTTTGAAAAATATATGGCACCTTGTAATTGATCGAACAATTTCCCTATTCGAGACAATAGGTGTCGATTCTTAATGCTTATATGGTTTAACTCTCGATAATATATGCACAACTTTAAACTACCATCTTTCTTTCTTACGAATAATACTTGAGTACCCCAAGATGACGAACTTAGACGGATAAAATCCACATCCAACAACTCTTGTTGTTAAATTTTTAACTCTTGAAGTTTCACCGATGTCATAAGGTAATGTGCTTTAGAAATAGAATGGTTTCCAGGTTCAAGGTCAATACATGATTCGACGTCTCTTTCTAGATGTGGGCCATGTAGTTCTTCAAGAAAGATATCGGAAAATTCTTTAACAATAGGAAGGGTGTTTAATTTGGAATAATTTTTATTTAAGTCCGTGACATGTGCTAAGAGAGTTTGACATCCATTTTCAAGAGAGAAATTGCTTTATGGCTAAAAATAATAGTTACATAGTTCAACAGTTTTGTATATTGGATTTGAACTGAAGGTTGGTCGGGAAAATAAAAACTAACGGATTTATGAAAGCAATCAATTTTGAAATAATGGGTAGACAACCAATAAATTCATAAAATTACATCAAAGTCTCGCATATCAAGAGAAATAAGGTGAACAGGTAACGTAAGAGTTCCTATTTGAACTGAGCATGACTTATAACCCGTGGATGTTACGACTGTTTTTCCTATTAGGTGGGAATTTTTCAGGTGGGAATTTTATATGTTGAGCACAAGGAAGTGAAATAAAAGAATGCGTCAAATTAGTATCTATCAATGTATAAATTTCGTACAAGTTAATTAATAACTTGCCCATAATGACTTCATTTGGGCCCTACTTATTCTCAACAGTCACAATAAAAGCTCCACCCTGAATTGAAGGTTTTGGATTATCATGGGTAGTTTTTGGATTCACTGCTATCGTTGAATTTGCATTCGGGGATTTGTAAAAACGAGACAGATGTCCCTCTTTTTCACAGTTGTAGCAGGCCTTCGTAGCTTGAGTTCAATTTGGGCTTATATGTCCTTCTTGCTTGCAACGATAACATGTTATCGTTCCTTGAGTCTCTGTATTCGGTGTTGGCACGGTTGTCGATGACTTGCCTTTGTCATTGTTAAAACGTCTCATTTTGAAATTAACCTTGTTTTCTTATCTTCTTTGACTCCCTCCTGAATGACCTCCATTTTTTGTTTTTGTTAGGTCGTGATCTCCTCGAAAATTGTTGTAGTGTCCTTGGTCACGTTCATGGTTCATTTCATTTTGCTCACATTGCACTTTCAAGTGGTTCATCTCACTATAACGTTCCCATAGTTGTGCTCTATCAACATCTGCGTAAGAACATAGTTTAAGGGTAATGAGGTGGATACGAATATCCGACCTCAATCCTCGTAAAAATATATGAGTCTCGCGTTATTCGTTGTCCACAAGGTGTGGAGCAAACCGTGAAAAACTCAGCGAATTTGGTTTCGTACTAAGCCACAATCATAGTTTTATGTTTTAACTTAATGAACTCTACCTCTTTCATATGGCGAATACTATATGGAAAGTATTTCTCATAGAAGAGTTCTTTGAACTCTTCACATGACATTTCGAGAGCGATAGGATGAATCCATTTCACTGATTCTCACCAGGGATCCGTCTCTCCTTGAAGTATAAAACTAGTAAATTGGATATTTTGTTCTTCTTGGCACATCGAATATTTTATTTATGTGCTTGATCCATGTTTTAGCTTTTAGTGGATCCGATTTTCCTAAGAATTCTGGTGGTCTCAACTCTCTAACTTACTTAACGATGACGTACCGGTTACCATTATTACCGGCGAAGTTTTAGGGTGGGTTACGCTGAACTTGGTTTTGCATGAACTATAAAATGTCAGTTAGAGTCTCGTGAATTAAGTTATCGTATACTTCATTTTGGCCAACCATTCTATAAGCACAGTTAAAGTTTTATATATATATATATTTCCTCACATCTTATGACCAATCTTAGATCTACCCCTTATAATCTTTCTATAATCTATTCCTAAAGATTATATCTCTAAGCTCTAATACCAACTGTAATACTTCCAAATTTGGGAGTTGTTAATTTATTCACAACACAATAACTTACAAAAATACACACAAGACTTTACTGCAAAATACACAAGGTTATAATAAAGTACATCATATCACGCTAGAAATATTATACATGACACTCTTCACAAATTATTGTTCTCTAGGAAGGTACGCAGTGAAAATATCTAAACAATTGCACTATCTGGACCTCTAGTTCATTCTCTCCAATAATCTCGCTATCAGTTATCTACACCTGAAAGGAATATAAGACAAATGAGTGAGCTCAGATAACCCAGTAAGAGGTAACATGACTAAGGATAACTGAAACAAGAAAAATTATCCAAAGCCTTATAAGTCAGCAAATTGAGTCAAATTGAGTGTGAATGAGAATATAGACATATGAAATACTGTCAACATAACTGTAAGGAAAAGGTAAGCATAAAAATAAACAGTTATGAATGTCTAAATTCCTTAGTCTTTAAACTATCATCATGATATCTTTACTAGACATGTCAGCATACGTGACTTTACCACACAGGCAAACGCACCAATATCACACGTTTTTGACATTGGCTAAAGATAATCACAATTTAGTAATTTTGTCACATTGACTAATAATATAATATTTGTACGCATTTGCCACTCAGGCTAAGACACCTACAATAAAATCCAAATCGAAAACCTGATTATCACTGAAATAATTAAGATGCGGTTTTCAAAGTCTGTAACGAAATCAATCAAATATCAACAAGATAAGAATCAATGAATTTAAGAATTATTATTACTCAAAGAGTAGTAACAATTGTTCAATAATCAAATTGTCAACATATGTCTAAATAGTCAATATGTGTTCAATGTTAAATATAATATTCAATTTTAAGAGTTTCAAAACTTGATAAAGTGCTTCCGGTCAAAAGAATCTATTCAAGAGAAAATGATAGCATAACGTAAAGGTTAAATGATATTCATTCCAGTGGAAGCAAAATGATGGTACTCCTTACCTTAACGTGTACTCTGTAAAATTATGTATTCCTAAGAGTAGTTGACCTATAAATTATTTTGTATATTATAATTTAATAAATGATAAAAATATATTTGAGTATATATTTTGACCATTGTTTCACAAGTCTATCAAATACTAATTTATAATATAAAATAATTTTGTATGATTTAAGAGTCATATTAAAACAAATTTGTTTAAAATTTTGTAATAACTTGCAAAATATTTGAAGAAGAGTAAAAGTAAAACTTTACAGAAATCTTGAAAAGAATAATTCTCTTAAATATTTGGTATAATAAATATATTTTGCAAGTTTTGTACATAATGTATAATATTATTTAAAATTATTTCATCAAACACTGTAAATAGAAATAAGTGTTACCTGAAAGTTTTTTACACTAACACTTGTATTCTCTTACAAATATAATTTTAGTAACACTCTAGAAATACTCACAAGAATTTTATAATATTAAGGAAGCACTCAATATAACATGAAGACAATGAAGCAAGGTGTGAAAATCTATCCTCTCAAGCCATCTATTTATACTAAATAAAAATTGCCAACATTCCATGAAAAGTTTTCTCAAATAAATAATTCATCTGACAGTTACAAAATACTTTTTTGAAAATTAATAATAACACCAAAACTTCATCTCGTGATTTTTGAAAAATAATAATAAAACACCAAAACTTCAAATCATGCTTTTTGAAAAATAATAATAAAATATCAAAACTTTATTTTATGCTTTTTGAATAATAATAATAAAACTAAAACTTTATTTCATGCTTTTTGAAAAATAATAATAAAACACGAAAACTTCATATCATACTAGTTGAAAAATAATAATAAAACACCAAAACTTCATTTCATGTTTTTTGAAAAATAATAATAAAACACGAAAACTTCATATCATATATTTGAAAAATAATAATAAAACATCAAAACTTCATTTCATGTTTTTTGAATAATAATAATAAAACACAAAAATTTCATTTCATGTTTTTTAAATAATAACAATAAAACCAAAACTTCATCTCATATTTTATGAAAAATAATAATAAAATGCCAAAACTTCATATCATGCTTTTTGAAAAATAATAATAAAACACCAAAATTTTATTTCATACTTTATGCAAACTTCAAAACTTCTACCAGAAATTTTAATTCTTCCTCTAGAAACTTCTTATATCAACTGTTTCTTATACTCCAACCAACGT
Source organism: Pittosporum tobira (assembly GCA_032359685.1). Classification (NCBI taxonomy): domain Eukaryota; kingdom Viridiplantae; phylum Streptophyta; class Magnoliopsida; order Apiales; family Pittosporaceae; genus Pittosporum; species Pittosporum tobira. The sequence continues at coordinate 19,251 of JAUMHB010026941.1, forward strand.
GAATCCTACCACATAACTATTTTTTACATGAATTCCATTTGTAACAATTTCCATCATTTAACCATTATCAAAATTTTTACACTTACTCAGATAAATATTACTTCCAACTACATATCAGAAAATTAGCCACTCATAATACAAGTCCTACTAATATAACATCTTCTGAACTTTCCTTTCAGTAATTCATCTAACCATTCATAGATATCCAATACAGTAAAACTAATAATTCTTTTACTGACTCTTTAAATTATTTTTTATCTAACAACTATGATATAACTCATTTACATTCATATATATAGTGTCATACACTAAATATTATTGACACTACAATTATTAACTTAATAATTGATTCCAACATTGAGAAAATATTTAACACTATTAGTACTGACCATAATAAATTATTTATCAACAAAAAAAGGTATATCTTAACTATTACTCATATTACTATTATAATTATTGTCGGGGTAATAATACAGTAGAAAATAATCAGTCAGTAAATATTGACTATTTGAGACTTATGGCAACTCAATAGTTGTCCGATAATTTTTTTTATGAGATTCACATGTTTCTGTTATGGAGTTCATAAATACTTTGTTGTGGGGTCTACTAATATTTTGTTAACTATGCGATACGATGAGAACGAATATTTCCTGAAGTTAACGCTGATATTTTGTCAGAAAAATATTTGCACCTTGGATTCTATAATTTATTTTATCTCTACCAACACCATACTGTTTAAGATGTATAAATTCCATAAAATAGTGAAAATGTTGAGTTCTTACATTATGGGTAGTATAAATAAAATTTTATAAAATATAAATTCCAAAAAGAGATTAATTTTTAATCTTGGAAGATCATACAATAATTTTTCACATGAAAATTAGATTTCTAAAAATTTTATCGTCTCCCTATCTTTCTGCCTAGCTTCGTCCCCGAACAGACAGTCTTAAGACCTGTTGAGCCCTCACAGCATAATGCGAAGTCATTAATTCGTTCGATAAATTAAGCTCTTATAAAGGACCTAACTTACATTGCTAGTAAATGGCTACCTTAATTCTTAAATTATACTTGGTCTATTTTAAAATTAGAAACATTTATGCGTTTTAATGTAATATATTCGTGAAGTATTTAAATTAAATTTATTTTATTTTAATTGATGTCAATGTTATAAATTATATAATATAAAATATTATTACATATAGATTTTAATATTTTATATTATAATTTAAATTTTTATAGCCTTAGTTTAATAGAACGTAAAAATAAAAAGAAGCTAATACTGGAACAAAATGAGTATTCTGAAATGGTATGTAGCGATTGGGAACGAGAAGGCTTGTTGGACTGATAATTTTTTTTTTATCATACCCTACAAAATACTGTATTTTACAAGTGTTTTAAGCACACTCCATAGAGGATAAGATGGACGAATTTTATGGAAATGGGATCACATCGTGGATGCATTATCATGTGTTCTGTCATTCTCTTAGAATTATCAGATGTCTTAGCCCACCTCATTTCACTAATTGAATTTTTGTTATGATATATACTCTCTCTCTCTCTCTCTCTAAATCTTGTAAGGGTTAGATTAGGGAAATGTGTATGTAATAACTTCATTTCATCAGCAGATGGAATGTTGAACAGAAGGTTAATAAGAGCCACTTGTAATATACAAGGACACCAAAAGTATTAGAACTATTCTTGCAATAGCCCCAATTCCTTTCCCCGTAAGGATCACCAAACTCTTCTAGGGCCCATAAGCCCAATAATTTCATCCCATAGCCCAACACTACCCACACTAGCTAGCCCAATTACACCTGGACTACAAGCAGCAACTGTCCAATATCCTGCCCTAACCTCATCCTTCAACTGTTCTTTTTCCCACCCACAATACCCATCAAAGAACCTAAAATTGTCAACCCCAATTATATTCCTCTTCACCATTTCAGCAGCACAGCCCACACTCTCCTTTGTCCCATAATATAAGCCCTTCATCACTTCCTCCTCGAATACCCCACCATTCCCAACCCCCTCTTTCGGAGGACTCACCAAGAACAATCCCTCCTTAAGTGGGCCTCCAAAGAACAGAGGCCTGTCTGAGAATGTGCGAGAAACATCCAGTGCCGTTGACCCGATTTCCTTGATGGACATAAACGACGGCCGGTTGAGAATTATGCCGGTTGGGCCCACTGGGCCTGTTGATAAGAGCAGGATCACCGTCCGTTCGAAAATGTGGACCCCATCAAGCTTTTCTGTGGCTATGAGTACGCAGCCCTTCTCGGGCTCATGGATAGTGTGGGCCCATTTGTTGCCAATTGAGATGGGTGGAGGCTGATCCACCACAGTATCAGGATCAACCACTGAGGACGTCTCTTCCAGGCTTCCCGACGATTGTTCTCCGGCCACTAGTCTTGCTCTGAATGATCTCCAATCAGCATCAACAAAATGCTTCTCCTCATCTTGCGATGATGAATCCAATTGGCAACCTGAAATTATCAGATCATTAGAATTATAACATAAAAACCTAACAATAAAAAAAAAAAAAAATTAAATAAATAAATAGGAAAATGATTTATCCTCCTACTCTGAGGCATGTGCACACACAGCAAGCACTCACGTGTTATAAAAGATGGAATGCCAACTTTACTCCACTGAAAATGAGAAATAGTTTTTTTCTTAGGGCAAGTGAGAATTCTGGTTTTGATGGAGGGTACCAGTTCTGGTATTTTTGTGAAGGAACTTGAAGAAAGAAAGCAAGCGTCCATTTCTGAAAATACAGAAGAATGTGAATATTGATCCAATTATATACAAAGAGTGAGCTAAACGTACACCACACGAGCTTTGAATCCAATCCCATCCCAATCCAGAATTCCAAACATGAGTGCTACTTTTTCCAGATTACCAACGTATGGGCCAAAGGATAAACCATCACACGTAACGCAAAAAGACCTTAGCTCCATAAATGATGTGTCATGTTGGTAGCCAACTATCTTTTGGGACTACTTTCCATAATTAGAATAGTTCTGGAAAGTGCGTGGATTAATCAATTAATTAAATTTATGACAAAACCACTATAGTAGCTCATGCTCAGTTTAATACTATAAGAAAAAGTTTGTTTTAAAAAATATTTTATAAGAAAATAATTTGTTTTCTTATGTTTGAGAGTCAAGTTGAAAATGAGTCTAAAAACATATTTTTATATCTAATTTTCAAAATAAATTTGACAATTATATTATTTTAAATTAATATAAGTATATTTTAATTTTTTTTAATAAGATAAAACCAAGTTTTTACAATTAAAATTAAAATTTATTTGTATGTATGTATGTAAAAACTTAATATTATGGCATAACAATAAGAATATTCATACTTTATAAGAAAAAATTTAATAAAATGGTATTTTTAAGAATAAAAAAATTTAAAATTTAATAAATATATGTGTATTATATTCAATATGAAAATATTAATTATGCATATATTGTGAAAATAAAAATAAATATATTTATTTTAAAAATAAAATAAATAAAAAAATGATAAGAGTGATTAAATAAAACTATCATAAAGAATAACAAAAAGAGACAATACTCGGACTATTTTTTAGAAAATGACTCCGTAAGTCATTTTCTTGAAATAACAAAAAAAAAATTTATTAATTGAAAAATAATTTCTTATTTATTAAATTTTTTCCGACATACCAAACATAAAAATATATTAGGAAGAACTTTCTGCAACGGTTACACATGGCTTTCTGCCAGTGCTAACTGAAATTTTTGTTATATATGTAGGACCCAGTCAAGTTGTCGGCAAGACGCAAATGCCTTCAAACATGACAATTCAATATTAGGCATTAGAATCACTTGTAGTATAACGAATGGCAAGAGAGGATCAAAAATCAAAAATCAAAAATTCAAGAAAGAGCGCATACTGAAGAGAGAACACAACTACTAATTTCTTGAGTGAACAAATACTCCTACACTCCCTGTGTTAACATAATAATAGAGTTAGAGTCCTATATGGATTCCTATTTAGAGTTAGAATCCTTTATGGTTTATGGTTTCCTTCTCTTTTTTGCTATCTTCGGCTTTATTTTAACATTTACGACTCTCTGTCGCTTTCATAATAGATCCGATCGTAT
>JAUMHB010026952.1:11094-23371 GCA_032359685.1 Pittosporum tobira
TAAAAAGAGAATATTGCAATTAATATGGGACCATACTTATAAAAAACATACCATTCCGACCGATTGAACCGTGAACTGGACATCAAATTGGCAAGAAATGGTCATTTTATCGGATAAACAATCATAATGCTTAAAATTGAGCATACCGAACAGTATTTATATGAACCACAAAACTGACCCATAATTTAATAACCGATCCGATTTTATATATTTCATAAAATCTTTATTTCGTCTAATTTTTTTTTTAAAAAAAAATCTGCCTACCTAAAAAAGTAGATATTGGAAAAATCCCTTGAAACTTTCTAGAAATAATCCTGATTTACTTAAAGTCTAGAACGAGAAGTCAGAAAGTCTGTGTCTGATAAAAAAGCTAGGGCAAAAAAATAGGAAACTCCACCATCGCCGTCTCCGGCCTCCGGGCTCTGTTTAGTTCCATCACTATTTCAGCCTATCTCTAATTCTCTATCTCCGAACACCAAAGGTAAGCATCAATTTCCTATAAGTTTCTCTTCAATTATTCTCTTATTTGAAACTTGGAAGTAGTAGTATATTTTAATTCTAAGTTCTATTTTTAAGTCATAAGATCGCTAAAATTATTGGTTTTTTATGTTAATTATTATAATATGTAATTTCATATTTATATTAGTACATTATTACTCTTAGGATTAAAGAGTGTTCAACTTTAAATGTATAATTGTGAATTTTTTTTTATTAACAACATGCTTAAGCACCTAAAGGTTGAAATGTTTAGAGTTCACCTTTTAATTTAACATTTTAACCATTTAATATGGTTATTTTATATAATGTTTAGTATTTTACCTTAGTATCTCTCTCTTTGTTTTGGTATAAATTTTAATATTATAGTCAAAATATGTAATTTTACAGTATTATTTTGAATTTTAACATATATATATATATATATATATTAAAAATATAAATTTTATTCAAATGATTGAATCACCAGTTAAACTAATAAATCGAGGCCTCAATCGATTCGCTGTCCAATCTAATTTTGATAATTATATATATAAGATGTTAAAAAAAATAAATATTATAATTAATATAAAACATATAGTATTTATGTGGTGTACGTGTTATGTGTGGTCACACATTTACGAATTTTGCCTTGTTGCCTGTTGGGTGGGTACAGCTATCAATTCACATTATGATGTATAAGAGGCTATTTGGTGGTGTAAAAAGATTTTTTTATCTTACAGAGTACGGTGTATAATCTTTTCTTGCTGTAGTTATGATTTTTTTTGGTACATCACATATAAACAAACAAAACAAACAAATAAAATTAACGGTGCGCAAGACCACACCACGCCTACATTATTAGCTAACATTAAGTTATAAATTTTTAATGGAGAGATTTTTAATTTGGACAAATTTTTTATTTGAGTAGCACCTTTCTTAGTAAAAAAGTGCGCGCAAGAATTTCTTTCACGGAGAATGTGTAATATATGACATTCTCATTATTTTTGGGAATAGAAAATATATGTATTCTTAAATCACATTCTCATAAATATTTTCATCCACCTTAACTCCGATGCACGATAATATATCATAATTGTTGAATCATTTAACTTAAAATTAATTGATAATAAGTAGAGAGATCCTTCAAGTATATAAATTGAATCATACTTTTTCAAGATACTCAATATGAAATATTTATCTCAACATACTTTTTTATATACTTAATGTGAGACATTTATCTAAACATGTCTCATACATTATTTTATTTTTTTTTACTTAAAAATGAAATGAACCTCAAACACAAATCTCTCTTTCTTGAATTCAAACAAATTTGTAACTAAAGAACTCTTACTACATCCAAAGGTCCACTAAATATAAAGCTCCACCTACCTACCTAATCAAAGATAGATGAGCAACTTCAAGAATCAGCAGAGTGTAACTTCGACCTCAACACCAGGTTCAATCACACGTTTGTGTACACGCAGCTCAAATCTGTCCCATGTGTTTGTTCCTTCACGACTTCCTCGTAGTGATGTGAAGAACCTTGGTTGGAATCCTCACAGGTCCCTTCACTCTCAGACTCCTTTGTTTCGCACCAGAAACCAAATCCGCACACACTTTCTCAAGTTTCTTAACATTCTTAGGGGAAAGAGTGCTTCGGATCTCCTCCATCCCAAGCTTTGCTGCCTTCATAGCTGGGGGTGCATATGTCGCCATTTTCCTTGCTGCTGAGGTCAGGTAACGAAAAATGCTTAGCGATGAAACATAGTTCGTCTAAGCCTCTTCTCTTATGGGCAAGATCCAATTTATAGGTCTCTTTATTTATTATCAATTAATTTTAAGTTTAATGTTTTATCATGATATTATAACTAGGGTCGAGTTAGATTGTCGGTAAATTAATTATCGGTCATTTAATGCCGTTGAATTATCGTTCATTTAGTGTCAATTACCGTTGAATACTGTTGAATTATCGGTTATATAGTACCAATTACCGTTATACCATTGATTACTGTTGAATCATTGGCTACTGCCAATTATCGTTGAATACCCTTGAACTACCTATTATCTAGTACCGATTACTGTTGTACCGTTGAATTTCTTAGTTATCATTGTATCGTTGAGTAAAAAAAAAAATCGCAGAGAATATGTTGAGATAAATATCTCATATCAAGTATCTAAGAAAATATGTTGAGATAAATATTTCATATCGAGTATTTTAAAAAAATATGATCTAATTTATATAACTAAGAGACCTCTCTAGTTATCATTAATTAATTTTAAATTGGATGTTTCAATAATAATATTAAAAAATTATAGCTCCATTATTGAACTTAAATTAAAGTCATGGAATTGAGTTCTTGTTGTTTGTCCAAATCCAGCCACATTTAAGTCGACCATTCTCTCGAGCTACAAGCTAGAACGCAGTAACACAGTGCATGTATGCGAACATACTCCGTCCCTCCGTATTAATTTAATTGAAAAAATTTAACATTTTTAGTTACCTCATTATTATTAGAATATTTATTTTTAAAAAATTTAATGAAATAAATTATTTAATAAATTATTATTATTCTCACAAAAGAATATGTTAATTCTACAAATATATGTACTGTATTTTTAATTTAAAATACTTAATTATAATACACTTAATATGTACCAAACTTGTGATATAACGTTTTTTAATAAAAATAGTAATTTATATTATTTAACTTTTATTTTCTCATATATAATTTACTATTTCAATCACTACTATAATATTATAACCATCGGTTTAATCATTATAATTAAACAAAATTCTTTATATTCATAAAACATAAGTTATTATAAGTAAATTAAAACGGATAAAATAATAATATTCAACAGAAACCAATAAAACAAACTTAAAGGCTGCAAATAAAAATGAAAAAGAAAAAAGAAAAAAACTGTGGATCCCAAAGACCAAACGACTCTTACACCTGCTTTGTAAGTATTAGATATGATGGAAAATAAAGAAAAATGGAAGAAAAAGTTGAGTTTTTTTTGTAAATATTTTGTTTGTGAGTTGTTGGAAGAATAGAAATTGAGAGAAAAGTTGGGAATTTTTTTTGAAAAATTTTCTTTCAAAAGTTGACATGATTTGGATGAAAAAGAAAGGAAAACAAGTGAACTTTCCTTAATTTCCATAATACCCTTTATTTGTAGTATAACATTTTTTTATTACCCCTTATGTCCATTGAAGAAATTTTAAAATAGGAATATATTTGTAATTTATTCTTTTTTTTACCATTTACAAATACAAAAAAATAAAATTAATAAATTTTTTATTACAAACTTACAAGCATAAAAAAATAAAACTAACAATATTTCTATTCCTTTAATTTTTGTTATTTTTTTGTTATTTTTTTTTCTTTATTCTAAAACTTACAAATAGAATGTTAGCTACCAACGTGGGCCAGGAATAGACGTGATTCCGTAATGAAGTGCGCTATGGACAAATATAAGAAAGATGCCTGTCCCGTCCGTTAATGCAAATTTGCATTTAATTTGAATCTTTTATTTAAAATTAGTTACTACATTGTAAATTTAATTTTTTAATAACCTTTTAAATAATTTTTTAATTATATTTAAATTTTATAATATTTAAATATTATTTATAATGTCTTATTTTGGAATTGATTATAATTTATTTTTAAAAATAATTTATTTTTAAAATACTTATTTTTGCTAATCTTTAAAAAATTATAGGTTGAGTATAACAGTATTTTTATCTTATTTCAAAAGACTAATCATAATTTTTTTTTTCTTATAACTTATTTTTAATTAACAAATATTAATTTTAGAATTTATTTCGAAATAAGTTGTATTAAACACGCCAGTGGAAAAAAGCAAAAAACCCAATGAACTCCCAAAACCTGCACCACATAATCCGCACCCACAACAATTATTGCCAACTACATTCAAAATAAAAATAAAAACTCTAATCGTTTTAAAATTAGATATGATTTTGAATTCTATCAAATTAGGTTACTAAATTCTAAAATTTAAATTATAATACAAATTTTTAAAAATTTTTATTTTAAAATTTATTATATTTTATATTTTATTTATAATTTATAACATATACTTTGACGTCAATAAAAATATAATAAATTAACTTCAGATGTAAATTTTAAAATTTTACAAACATATTATTTAATCTATCTAAATTTAAATATCATAACTTTTTGATAGTGTTCAACATGAATTTGAAAATATTTTTTAAATATAATTTTATATTATATATATATACTTTTTTAAATATAAAAGTAGATATATGAAAATAATAAAATATTTTAAAAATATATAATACGAAAAAATATTTTTAAAACTTCTTAAAAGTCTATCTCAAAAATAGACAAAACATGACAAAGAGAGACAATCCAAGACGCAATCGGGTGCGCGTGGAAGTGTCCTTTGTTATATCCGGCTGTCAATGGAAGCGACAAAGTAGGTGGGCCGTCTAAGTTGGCGGCTCGTGAAATACACGTGGACGTATCTGATTGGATGCCTTTACGCGTTGAGTCGGTCATCGTGCCCATAAATAGAGGCGTAGATAGCCAGAGCCTTCCAATTATTCATCAACAATTATCTTGTATCCTTTCTATTACGATTCTTCAAACCTCACAACAACAGTTCTTTTCTTTCTCTGAAGGTGTGTTGTTATTGTTATATCTAGTTGTTAATTTTTATTTGATTATGATGTTTAGCTTTTAATTCTGTTATGTTTTCGTTTTATTGATTGATCTGCTTGGAATCGAAATTTAGTTATATTTGTTAATGTTGATTAAAAGATTCTTAACGTTTTATTCTGTTATGTTTTCGTTTTCTTGATTGATCTGCTTGGAATCTAAATTTAGTTATTTTGTTAATTTTGATTATAAGATGCTTAGAGTTTAATTCTGTTATGTTTTCGTTTTCTTGATTGATCTGCTTGGAATTGAAATTTAGTTATTTTGTTAATTTTGATCAAGTTAATATCATGTACGGATCTGTTGGGATCAAAATTTTAAGATCTAGTAGTCCTCCTTAAGATCTAGTTATAGCTATGTTTTGTTATTCGCCCAAATCTGGCATGTTTGTTGGTCTTAAATCTTTAGATGATCATTAGTTTTGATCTGGCTACAAGGTAACATCTATATATTGTTTAGGGTCATAAACCTATTGGTTCCTCTTGAAATTGAGATGTGGTCTATATGGATATTTTTTTCCCCTTATTTCCGGATCTCTTAAATGGAAATGATCGTGTTTCTATGGTATTACGTTTTAATTCATCATACCAATATACATATTTGTTAAATAATAATAATTTTATCAATAAGGTACAATTACTGAAATTGGTGATCTTTTGAATAGGGTTTATTATCTCCTGATTTATTTTACTTTGATACAATACAGTTGAATTTGACGCACAAGATGAATATTCTGTTGATCTCCGTTCTATCTACTTGTTTCTTTTTCATACATTTAATTGTTATCATTTGTATGTCTATTGTCTCCATTTCCTGTTTTTATAGTTATTTTATCCTTATATCGTATGATCTACAGCTTATGGAAATATGACCTTCTTGTTGATAATTTGATTGAAACAATACAGCTCATTTTTAAAATTGAGTTCTTAGTATTTTGTGAACATTAGATCAATATCTATTTATGAAATTGTTTTTGTTTTTGTTTTTTAATATTGATATATTTAATTTGATTGTTAGTGTGTTTGTGTGTCTCTTTTATTGATTTCAATTCCTGTTTATCTCCTCAGATGCAAATCTTTGTGAAAACCCTAACCGGCAAGACCATCACCCTTGAGGTTGAAAGCTCTGACACCATAGACAATGTCAAGGCTAAGATACAGGACAAGGAGGGGATACCTCCAGATCAGCAAAGGTTGATCTTTGCTGGGAAACAACTTGAGGATGGCCGTACCCTCGCTGACTATAACATCCAGAAGGAATCCACCCTTCACTTGGTTCTCCGTCTCCGAGGGGGAATGCAGATCTTTGTGAAAACCCTCACTGGGAAAACCATAACGCTTGAAGTCGAAAGCTCAGACACCATTGATAATGTCAAAACTAAGATTCAGGACAAGGAAGGTATTCCCCCAGACCAGCAGAGATTGATATTTGCCGGCAAGCAGCTCGAAGATGGTCGCACCCTGGCTGATTATAACATCCAGAAGGAGTCAACCCTCCACTTGGTTCTCAGGCTACGTGGTGGGATGCAAATATTTGTGAAGACCCTCACTGGAAAGACTATCACCTTGGAAGTGGAAAGCTCAGACACCATCGATAATGTCAAGGCAAAGATCCAGGATAAGGAAGGTATCCCCCCAGACCAGCAGAGGTTGATTTTTGCAGGCAAGCAGCTTGAGGATGGCCGTACCCTGGCTGATTATAACATCCAGAAGGAGTCAACCCTTCACTTGGTGCTTCGTCTTCGTGGTGGGATGCAGATATTTGTGAAGACCCTTACAGGAAAGACGATCACCCTGGAGGTTGAGAGCTCAGATACAATTGACAATGTGAAGGCGAAGATCCAGGACAAGGAAGGTATCCCTCCGGATCAGCAGAGGCTTATTTTTGCTGGTAAGCAGTTGGAGGATGGAAGGACTCTTGCTGATTACAACATTCAGAAGGAGTCGACCCTTCACTTGGTTTTGAGGCTGAGGGGAGGAATGCAGATCTTTGTGAAGACATTGACTGGAAAGACGATCACTTTGGAGGTGGAGAGCTCGGATACTATTGACAATGTGAAGGCGAAAATCCAGGATAAGGAAGGGATCCCACCAGACCAGCAGAGGTTGATTTTTGCTGGAAAGCAGTTGGAAGATGGAAGGACTTTGGCCGATTACAACATACAGAAGGAGTCGACCCTTCACCTTGTCCTCCGTCTCCGTGGTGGTTTCTAAGTCCGTCTTTGACATATCTGATTGCGTTGTTTCGTTTTGCTGTGTGTTTTACTTTTTATGGTTAATGTTTGAATATCTATTGGTGGTTATGGTTTTTGTGAACGGTGGAACATTTTAAGGGTGTAGGATGGTTTCATGGTGGTGTCTATAATAATTTTGTGTTTTCTACCAGATTATTTTCTGGGTAGAAGGTGGGACGTTAACATTGTAAGGGTGTATGGTTTGGTGATGGTGTAATTGTCGCGGACGGTCTATTTGAATTAAAAAGCTTGCTATTACTTGCAAAAATTGCTTGTTATGGTTTACTTTATTTTTTGTTGCACTTGGGAGCATCAAATCATGAGAAACCCAATATAATTTGAGTTTTTATATTTTTGAAAGGTTTTCATGAATTTTTCTTTTTTTAAAAAGGTTTTTATGAATTTTGGTGAACATCCCAGATTGTGGTAGGTGCTACTGCCTCCGAGTATATGTGCGGCCTTTTGGCAATCGTTATTCTCTAATTCACGGTCGGGGATGTCTTTCCTGACTCCATGTTTTTTGATTTTGCCCTCTTCTTACTATTTTACTTTATTAAGATTCAAGATTTGTGTGGTTATGGCTACGATTGATTACAAAGTGAAGGATGTGTTTGATAAGTTACTGAAAAAGGATTTATCAAAATTTTCATATGGATAATAGTATGCAACAGGTTTGTAAAATTTTAAATTTTAAATTATAAAATAAATTTATTAAAATTTTAAAATTTTAATGTTCCTACACAATAGTATTTTATATGTATATTATAATATTAATTCTAACACCAATAAAAATAAAAGATATTAATTTCAAATTTAAATTTTAAAGCCTTATTAATTCTAACATTTTAAAAAATCACAATTAAAAAATCTAATATTTTAAAATCACAATAACAATAGTTATTTAATGACAGTCGTATTTGCACACAATTCGAAAAAATAATTATTACGAAAAAATTAATTGTATCAGAAGACGTACGAAGCGACGTCTCATTAAATGTCCTAAAAAGATGTGCACAAGCGGGCAAAAACTCAAACGGCACACGGGACACTGGAAACTCATTCGAGTGGCCTTGATCTCGGACCTTTGCAGACTTGTGAAATTTTTTTCACCAAATATTTATGGGATGATCGAACTCGAAACCCGCCAGCACACTAAAGTATCCACCCGACTTGGGGGCATTGATGGAGATCGCTTTAAATTAGGGTTAGAGTTTTCACTTTAGCCCTAATAAAGACAACATGACATTCCACGTGACAACTCTTATGATCGGCCATTCTCATAATTTGGCGATTCGCCTCACCCAAAGAAGAATCGAGCCCGGGCTCGGGCTCTTGGCCTCAGGAAAGAGCTCGTATTTATCTCTGTCTGGCCGGACCAACACCGCCAAGGACTTTCAAACTATGCGTCTTGGGCTCAGACCCTCAAAGCTAATAGGTTCAATCCAACCCAATTGATTGGGACAGACTCAATCTGATCCGGATCCAGCGGCCCAAATGCCATAAAAACAAATTTCAAGGTAGCGTTTAATCAGTCGCTTAATTCTGACAATTTTGTCAATATAAGTAAGACGTATCATGCATACTTTATCGGACTGCGGATCAAGGTCAACTCTACAAATACCGTCTCATTGGCACAAATTAGGAGATCCACTCTCAACACAAAAAAAAAACCAAAATTTTGCAAAAATACACTTTCAAACTTGCGATAAACCTCATCCTCTTCATCTTAATACTCAAATTACTACCTTAATCTTCACTAACTTAAGTATCAGAGAAACGAGGAAATAAATCCCTCGTGTTACAGGTAAACCTACTCTTGCTTATATGTGCCTAACTAAAAATGAAAGTTAAACTTGATTAACGGTCTAATTAATCCCAATAATATCTATTAATATTATTAGCGGGTTCAAACTTCTAACCTCTCCATTTAAAAGAGATCAACTTACCACTGGACCAACTTTGGTGAATTAAATATACGTGTCCGTCAATGCAAAATATGTCAGCTAGACAGTTAATTTAAATTTTTAATAGGCGGAAAATGTTCAATATGTGTGAAAGGAGTTTTGTTAAAACTCACACGTGGGTGTGGCACTGAAATATATATATATACACACACACATATAGATGTACACACATGTGTGTGTGTGTGTGTGTATTATCTACCAGTAGGATCTATTGGAAAATCTCTAGGTGGCACTGCGACTGTGCAGCTTTCGACTTCTTCAAAGTTTGCCAATTTTAGATGGTTTAAATATATAATTGTTGATTGTATTATTATTTTTTTTATAAATTTATTATTGTATTATTTTTCTTTTGTAAATTTATTATTATACTGTATGTTTTTAACAAATTCATTATTTTATTTTATTTTATTTATAAACTCATTATTATACTTTATTTTATTTATAAATTCATTATTGTACCATACACTTTTCGCATGAATAGTCTCTTAAATTAACAAAAAAAATGACTGATTGTTAAAAATATTAAGTAGAATGATGAATTTATAAAAAAAATTTAATACAATAATATATTTATAAAATGAGACATAATACAATGAACAATTATATATTTAACCTAATTTTAAGTTTACAAAGAGAGGATGTTCGGACAGCTGTCCCCAAAATTATCGAGTGCACTGCCACCAAAATTGTCGAATGCTACTTTCCGGTGGGCGCGTACTTTCTTCCCATGTTGGTTTTTCATACGTATATGCGCTTGTGGTGTAGATTAGCAAAGTCAGGTTTAGAAATGAGAGCAAGTCAAGGTTAGGACAGGACACTTAAATCTAAGTAAAGACTACGCCGGAAGTCTAACGAGAAAGTCAGGCACAAAATCCGAGTGTAATCTTTCATAGTATCTGGTGGCGGCAATAAGAGACACAAAGACAAGCTCCCAAATTATATATATATATATATATATATGATTGAGATCATCCAAATTAGAATTAGGGTTTTCATTTTATCCCTAATATAATTAGAGAAACGTGGCATCCCACGTGGCAGCTAATGCGGTTGGTTATCCTCAAGGCTCGGCAACCCACTTCGCCCAAAGAAGGATCGAGCCCGGCTCTCGGCATCCAGGATCAAGTTCGGCTAATCGGCCTCCGAAAGGTCTTGCATCCGCTTCAGTTCGGTCGGACCATCGCCATTACGGATTTTTAAACTATGCACTTTGTGCTCAGACCTTTCTAGATAGAGGGCTCAATACGCCCCATCGATTGGAACTGACTTTGCCTAATTCGAGTCCAGTGGCCCAAAAACCATAAAACAAGTTACCAAGAGGCGTCCTCGCCTAATACTAGCAGCCCTGTCAACTCAAAGAGGCGCACCATACATGTTTTCAACTCAAAGCAGACGCACCATATCTACTTTATCGGACCGCGAGTCAAGACAAAAGTCTACAAATACCGCCTCATTTGCACAGATGAGGGATCCACTCTCAACACAAAAAAAAACTCAAGCTCTGCCAAAATACAAACTCACCGGTAAACCCCACTCTCTCCTACTTAATGCTCAGATTGTAAAAAAAACTTCATTGTTGCTTATATATTGTACCGAACATTCGTTGGACAGGAACTCGATTGCATTATTATGGGGGATTATTAGTTAAGAAACACGGATGCAAAGTGTAAATTAAAGCAACAAAAATTTGGATTGTGGTAGTAACTTGTGAGGAAAGTCAACTAGTGAGGAACGTCCTAATAGTAATAGTAATAACCTGTGTTGAAAGTCAGACCATCATCCACTAAAAGTTGCCATTTTCGCCGCTGGTTTGTCTTCCATCTGTAACTAAGCTGTACTTGTTGAGTATGGGGGAAAACAAACCAATCACTGCTGTTAGAAACACTAGTTCCTGGTAAGCAGTTGGAGGGAGGATGGATGGATGGAACCTAATTCTGATTACAACATTCAGAGGTGGAATGCGCGCAGATCTTTGCTGGAAAGCAGTTGGAAGATGGGAAGACTTTGGCGGACTACAATATTGATTTTGAATGACTACCCTTCACCTTGTCTTTTGTCTCCGTGGTGGTTAATTTTGAAGTCTCTGCATTAATTCTCTGATAGTCTGGTCCGTTATGGTACTTTTATTTTATTGTTTTTGATATTCTGTTAATTAATTGGTTATGTTTTGCTTGGGAGTTGGAACATTGAAGGGCACTCTATATGTGATTTGATGGTTGTGTGTGTTGCACTCTGTTTGAATAAACCTTCTTATTGCTAAATGATTCTGTATGGTTATTTAATTATCCCGTGTGAAATTATCAAATTACCGATTGCCACTCAAAGTTGGCCTTCCTCCTTAATTTGTCATATACTTATGGATTTTCAGTTTTAAGGAACTTGGGACTATGTTTTACCATCCCGAATTTGATGCATGGAATCAGCTTATATATATATATATATATACACATCTAAATTTTCTATGAAAGAGTAATTTTCTTATCATCATCTTGAACTACTTTGTTATAATTCTCTTAAGAATAGGAACGCCTTGCGCGTATAGTCTTTTTCTTTTCCTTTTCGGTAATTTTTTTTTTATATTAAAAATACTTTCAAAAATTTCAATCAAAAAATATTACGAATACGCGCGAAACACATGGTATTTTTTTAGTCTCTCTTAAAAAACAAATTTCATTAATATACGAATTTCTAATGTTTTGATTATTATTTTTAGAATGAATGGAGTATATAATATTAACAAGTAGAATATAAGCACATTTTAAAGTTCGATAAATTATTTGGATATTATCAAATTATTTTTTTTGTATTGATATTCGATGGTATTCGCTCGAAAACTTCAAATTACTCGGGCTCGATTTGTATTCGGTCCTGATTCGATAACTAAATGAGACATACAC